>SRPU01000101.1:0-34253 GCA_018360185.1 Claviceps lovelessii
AAGCTAATATATATAGTAAAGAATTTATATTTATTAAGGTTAGTATAAAGCTTAGCCTTTTAAAGTTTTTATAAAACTTATTTAATATATTCTTTATATACTACTAGGTTACTACTATAAATTAAAATATTATTTAAGTAAATAATATAAATAGTATTAATAAGCTTTCCTAATATATTATTAATATACTCTTAAAAGGTAGCTAGTATATTTATAAGGCTAAAAGGTATTATAAAATATTTAAAGTGCTTATATTAATAATAAAATGCTATCTTTTATTTATTACTTTTATAAATATATAGCTAATAATATATATTTTTTAAGTTAATCTTTATAACTACCTTTACTCCCTTTAATTAGTTAAGGATTTCTAATATTAATAGTAATAGGGCTTTATTCTTCCTTATAACCTTATTAAGGCTATAATAATTAATATATAGCCTAAGCTAACCTCCTTTTTTTAGTATAAATAAAATTAGGGCACTTAAAGGACTTATTAATTATTAAATCTATTCTTTTTACTATATATTAGCTAGGTATTTATAGAGAACTTATAGCTCCTTTTTAGTAAGGTTATAAATTAGTCTCTAAGGAGGTATTTTACTATTAATTAGCTTAATTATATAAGTATAGCCTCCTAAGGCTAGGAGCTAGCCTATAAGTTCTTTTAAAAATATATTTATAAACTTAGTATATACCTTTAATAGCTTTTTTATAGCTAGGTTACTATTTAGTTACTTATTATTTTTACCTTACTTATTAAGCTAAGGTTTTTTTATATTACTCTTCCCTACTTATAGGCTAGTTTTATTTTTATTATTCCTTAGTATCTCCTTAACCTATACTAAAGCTAGCATTAGTAATATAATTATATTTTTTCTTTTATAGTAAATTTACTTTAAATGCTTAGTAAATATAAGGCATTCTTATATTATTAAATATTACTAAGTCTTATTATTTTAAAATAGAATTTATAGCTTATAGTTCTTTACCTAGTTAGTACCTAAGAGTAGGTCCTTCTATATATTAGTAATATAATAGTAAACCTAATATATCTTACTATAACCTATACTATTAATAATATTAACTAATTTATTTAATATACCTTTATACTTAAGTAAATTACCTAAAGCACTAGCTAGTAGTATAGTATTTACTTCTATATTTACTTAGTCTTCTTTATTTAATATTTTAAAGTAAATAATTAATCTTTTAGCTTTTAAATTAAATAATGCCTTAATAGCTATTTAATAATAATTTTACTATATAAATACCTTTATTCTTATTTTATTATTTATCTCTTTATATTTAATTACTTTATTAATATTTAGGGTATTTATTTTATAAGAAGTAATAGTTATAGAGAGAGTATAGCCTTAAGGCCTATTAGTATTAACTAAAATTAAGTTTATATTTAAGGTTTTTAGTATTAGGTTTTTATAGTATAGGTAGTACTAGCTTATAGTATATTTATTGCTTTTATATATAGTATAGTCTAGTTTTAGGCACTTAGGGGATATATATCCCTTTTTTTAGTACTTATAGTATTAAATATTATTAAAGTCCCTATTATTAAAAGGTTTATAGTTATATTACTTTTAGTTTATTACTAAAGAGTATAATTTTTATTATTTATACCCTATAAGACTTAAGCATTTTTAATTACTTAGGGATTCTTTATTAGTAATTTCTATCTTTTAGCCTTAGCTCTAAAAATAGTTTTAACTTTAAGGAAACTTCTAGCTTAATATTTACTTTTTAGTAATAAGGTTAAAGTTATTAAGAAATATATAAATTTAAAGTTATTTTAAAATAGCCTTAAAAAGCTTAGCCTTAACTTTACTTTATTTTTAAAAAAAGGTTTAAAATAATATTTTATTATTTTATTAAAGGTTTATTAGCGCTTTAGTAGCTTTTAAGTAATAAGTATTCTTATTAATAGTTTTAATCTTTAGCTATTTTATAAATTCTATTTATATATACTCTTTAAAGTCTATAAAGCTATTAATAGTAATATATTATATTTATTAGCGCTTTATATTATTAGTAAGGTAGCTATTAGTATATACTACCTTAGCAGTATTTTTAAGAAATATATAAAGGTTTATAGTAAATACTATATATAAGTTTAATAAAAAATTCTAAAGGCTTTTATAGATATTGCCTTTATATATAAAAGCTTTAAATTAAGCTTTTATAAGTTTTATATATATAAAGGGCGCTATAACTATAGGGTAAGCCTATAGCTTAGGGATTATAAAATAACTAATATTAGGGGTATTAATAATATTAAATTTATTACTTTTATAATTTCTAATAAAGTTAACTTTTTTAAGGGATTTTTAAAGTACCTTAAGGTTCTTATACTTATTAGCTACTTATATAGCTTATAGTAACTAAGCTACTTTTTTAATCTTTTTATTAAAAGCTATTTCTTTATTAGTATTTTAGTTATTTATATAAGTAGGGTTATAATCTTTAATTATAAAATACCCCTTTTTTTTAATTATATTTAATAAATAGTTAGCCTTTTATAAAACTATAATAAAATTATAGCTAATTAAATAGGTAACTCTTTTAGTAAATATTTTAATTTAATTAATAGTTTACTATTCTTAAGGGAAAGAGAGATTTAGTTATTAAGGCTAAATATAAAATACTACTTAGTAGAGTAAAAACTAAAATATAAAAGATATACTATAATATAGCTACTAGGTAGGGGGTAGTGCTTAAAGGTATAAATCTCTACCCTATTATATAAATATACGCACTTCTCCTTTTATATACCTCCTTAGCGCGCTGCTAAGTTATAGCAAGGGCACCATATGCCTTGCAACTCCTATGCCCCCCTTAGGTCTTATAAGGCTAGCCGTACGCAAAGCCTTGGGGAGGAACGGTTATAACAAGTAGCCTATTACTTAGCTTACCTTATACCCCTTTAATAAAACTATATAATTTATAATAAAAAGCTATTTAGTATTATTTTATACCTTAAAGTATAATTAGCTAAACTTTATAATATTTTTAAACTATTTATAATTTTTACTAATTATAAGAATTTAAAATATTTTATTAGCCCTTAGGAAATATTAAAATATTAGACCTATTAAATAAAAACCCTCTTTTTTTTAATTTTTATTTTTATTATTACCTAAGCTTTTAAGTAGTATACCTTAATATATTATTTAAATATAAGTAAAATAAATTAAAGGGACTAGCTTTAACCTAGCCTTTACTATACTTAGTATTAATTATATACTTATTATACTTACTTTTTACTTAGCTATTCTTTATACTAAATACTAATTAAATTTAAAATATAGCTATTACTATTAACCTATAGAGGTAAGATTTCTTTATTAATACTTATTTTTAAAGCCTTTAGAACTAAAGTATATAGGCTAATTTAATATATTAATTAAAAATTATAATAATATAATTTAAAGCCTAAAGGTTCCCTACTAAGGTAGCTACTTATTAGTAAGTTAGTTATTATATAATTAATACCTATAGTGCTTTATTATTTTAAAGCTATCTTTAAGTATTATAATATAAGCCCTTTATTATAATATTAATTTAATAGACTTATAATTTACTTTTATTAGGCTATTTAGAAAAAAATATAACCTTTTAAGTACTTTATTATAGCTTTTATTAAAAAAATATATTAATAAATATTATATAGTATATATAAAACTATTATTACTATAAGGCTTATAAAAGCTAGTGCCTATATTAAAGCCTTTTATAACTTATTTTAGTGCTAAATAAATACTAATTATAAATTTTAGTAAACTTTATAACTAACCTTTTAAAATTTAATATAAATACTTTTTAGTTTTTTAAAGTTATTATAAACTATCTCTTTAAGTATATATAGTTAAAAGCTATAATAAGTATAAGTATTAAGGTATATACTTAATACTTTTTTAATTATTAATAGTATTTCTATAGGTTTTTTTTAAGTATTATTTTAAACTAAGGCTTAGACTAAGTAAGTAGGTTTTAGTTAATACTTTACTCCTTTACTAGTATTATATAGCTTTTTTCTATATTTTACTATTTTTAAACTAATAGTAATATTAAATATATAAACTAAGAGATATAAGTAGTACTTAAAGTAATAATTTTCTTTATTTAAATAAACTAGCCTATATATTTTATAATATACTAGCTTACCTTTAATAATTATACTTTCTTAATTATTAGCTTTAATATATATATAGCTCTTTATAGTTTTAATATTAACTTTATTTAGTATATACTAGCTTTTAGCTAAAGCTATATATTAGTTAAGGGTTAAGTAGTTTAGTTTTTTAAATATATTAAATAAAGTATAGTATTTACTTAAGCTATTATTAACTTAACTTAATAATAATAATAAAAATTCTTTAATAAGTTATACTATTTAGTAAAATATTACTAACTAAGAAATAAAATATAGCTTAGCCTTTATAATATTTATATTTTTTACTTAAGTAAAAAGCTAGATTAAGTAATAGCTAAATATATTATACTTAAGGTTCTAACCCTCTTTATTATAAAACTAAATATTTTAAAGGAAATATATTTTATTTTTTATATTAATTTAATAAAATATATAATAAATAATCCTTTTTCTTTTTAAGTATTATAAAACTTTTACTTAAGCTTTATATAGCTTTAAAATAATAAAGTAAATAAATTCTTTAAATATTAAGTTAAGTTTATTTTAGCTATAAGAAATACTAAAAAATATAATAAGTATTATAATATATTAATTAAGTAAATAAGCTATATATAGCTAATATAAAAACTACTAAAAAACCTAAAGAATACTAAAGCTTTAATACTATTTAAATTATACTAAAGTAATATATATTATAATAATAGCCTAATATAAATATAATATATTTCTTAATTAGCTTTATATAGTATATTATTTAATATATACTTTAATAATATTAGTTTTTATATAAGCTTTAATTTAGCCCTAATATCCCTATATTTTAATACTACTTATCTTTTAATAAAGTAAATAAGAATTTAAATAAGCTTTTTTTTTCTTTTTTTTTTCTTTTTTTTTATATTACTTAGTAAATATAGCTATAAAAGGTAAGTTAAGGTTAGGTAGTAAAGGTAGCTTTTAGCTTATAGTAAATAAAGAAGGGTTTATTAGCTTTAAGCTAGTTATACCTTAGGTTTAAGTAAAATTAGCTAAAAATAATAATAGTAATATAATAATAAAAGTAAGTAGTAATTAAGGTAAATTTAAAAAACTAAAATAAATTAGTATAATAAACTTATTTTTAAAGGAATTATAAAAAAAAAGTAATATAATTTTAAAAAGGTCTTTAAAAAAGCTTAATATAAATTTAAAAAAGCCTTTAAAAAAATAAATATAATTTTATAAAAATTAGTAAAAAAGGGTAGTATAAATATATATAAATACTTATTAATAAGTAAAGAAGAAGTAAATATAATAGTTTAATATACTTAAATATTAATAAATAAATCTTAATATATAAATACTAACTATTTAACTTAGTATTATACTTTAAATAAGTAAGTATTAATATAGTTAATACTAATTTTTAAAGAATAAATTATAATAAAATTAATAGTAGTAATAAATAAGAAATATTTAGGTATTTTTATAGTAATAAACTAAAAATACTTTAAATAAGTTAAGGTAAGTAGGGGTAAGAAATTAATAGCTACTATAAATATAGTATACTTTTTAATAATATATAACGTAGCTATAAACTAAATATAAAGAGCCTTAAATAGCTTAGTTAATATAACCTTTTATTCTTTATTATTAATAGTATTATAAATAAGAATATATAATGCTTTTATAGTATTATTATAGTAAATAGCTACTATTATTTTATAAGTAAGGCAGTATAAAGTAAAACTCTAAGTAAATATAGTAGTATTCTATATATATATTATTTTTCTTTTTTTATACTCCTTATAAAAGTGCACTAGGCCTAGAATATATAAGAATAAGCTATTATTAGCTATATATATAATATAAAATAAATACTATATATTTAAATTAAAAAGGTTAATAAAGGTAAATAACTTATTCTAAAAGTTACCCTTTACTTTATAATAGCTTAAAATATAATAGCTATTTAAAGGTAAAGGGGGGGGAGGGAAAGCACTAGTAGTAGTAGCTATATTTTTACTATACTTAGCTAAGTATACCTAAGGTAGTAAATAAAAGTAGGAAGGGCTTACTAAGAGAATCTAATAAAAAAAAAAAAAAAAAAAAAAAAAAAAAAAAAAAAAAAAAAAAAAAATTTTTTATAGTTTTCTAAGGAGTTATAAGAAAAGGGATAAAGGTAGGCTAAAGGTAAAATAATAATAATAAACTTTTAAATAAAAACCTAAGTATTAATAAAAAATAAAATAAAGGGATAATATAAAACTTATATTTATAAAAATCTAAGAGTTAAATAGAATATTTATAATAAATAGCTAGTATATAATTAGCTAGCTAATTTAGAATTTTAGAATTTTTATTTTTAAGTTCATTTATTATTAATAAGCATTGTATTATAACTAGTTAGAATATAATAGTTCTACCTATTAAATTATATTACTAATATTTTTATATTATTATTATTACTTAAATAGCTACTAGCTAGCTAATACCTAGAAGGCAGTATAAGTAAAGGGGCTATATAATAAATTTAAGCTAGTAGCTTAGATTCTTAGTAAAGTAAGAGAGGGGTATATAAGGAGACCTATTATATCTATAGGGTAAACCCTAAGGATATATACTATATATATAGTGTATATATAGAGAAGGGGGATAGTAGTCTCCCCTTCCCCTTTATAGATAATAATAACTTTATTAACACTAAATCGCAGTAGCCATCTAGGCTAGTCCATAACAATCTTAGTTTAAAATAATACTTAAAAAGAATTTATAAAAATACTATTAATAATTAAAAAATTATTAAGTATATATCTTAATACTTATACTTACTATAGCTTTTAATTATATATACTTTAAAAGGTAGTTTATAATAACTATAAAAAACTAAAAAATATTTATATTAAATTTTAGAAAATTAGTTATAAAGTTTATTAAAATTTATAACTAATATTTATTTAGTATTAAAATAGGTTAAAAAAGGCTTTAATATAGGCATTAGCTTTTATAAGCCTTATAATAATAATAGTTTTATATATAGTATATAATATTTATTAATATACCCTTTTAATAATAACTATAATAAAGTATTTAAAAGGTTATATTTTTTTCTAGGTAGCTTAATAAAGGTAAGTTATAAGTTTCCTAAATTAATATAGTCATAAAGGGCTTATACTATAGTGCCTAAAGATAGCTTTAAAATAATAAAGTATTACAAGTATTAATTATATAGTTACTAATTTATTAATAGGTAGCTATTTTAGTAAGAAACCTTTAAGCTTTAAATTATATTACCTTAACCTTTATATAGTATATTTAGTAAGCTTATATACTTTAGTTTCAAAGGCTTTAAAGATAGGTATTTATAAAGAAGTTATATTTTTATAGGTTAATAATAGAATAACTAGCCCTAATACTTCTTTAAAGAGGGTATTAAAAATAATAGGGTTATTTATAGGGGACTCCTTACTATTAGTGCTATAATTATAGTGCTTATAGAAGTATCTTATAGGGGGCCTTTACTAGCTAGTAAAGCGAGTGTAAGCTAGTAAGCTTATATATATATATATATAGCATAACTATAGAAATCTAACTAAAGGTTATATATATAAAGCTTATAGCTATAAAGTCCCTATAATTCTTTACTTTTTAACCTTTTCTACCCTTTTATACCTATTCTAATAGCTATATAGTTAGGCTAATAGCTATTAGGTATAGGGCTAACTTTAAATTAAATTTATAGAGTAACTAATAAAGCTATAAAGGAATAAATTAAGTAGGCTAACTAAGCTACTAAAGGCAGCTTAGTTAGTAAGGGTAATTACTCTATAACATTAGTTTTTACTATTTTTTATAATAAGAAGGAATTTATAAAGAATTCTAAGACTAGATTCTTTATTACTAAATTCTAGGCTTTCTTTCTATATAATTATCTAAAAAATTAATTTTTAAGTTATATATATTAATTTTTACTAGATTAACTAATTAATAAGCATATTAGTAGCTAATTTATATAGCTATAAGTCTATTTTTTTATTTTTCTATATAAATAAATTTTATAGAAAATAAAAAGTAGCTTATAAAGCTTAGCTAATAACTATAATTTACTAATAAGGTTAGTAGGTATATAAGGAAAGAAAGTAAAAAACCCCTTTATAGCTACTAACTATATAAACTATTATAATTACTCTTACTAGCTATATATACCTATAAAGTTTAATATTAAATATAAATTTTATTAAATATTATTATAAATTCTTTAGTAAATTAAATAGTGCTAAAAGTAATATAAAAGCTTTTATTTTATATAAGATTTAGCTAACTATAGCTTGCTATAGTGCTCTACTCTACAGAGCAGTGGACCTATGCGTGCACACTTACTAAGCCCACTACCTTAGTAAGCTATGCTCTATGGCACCCACCTTAGTTATTTCTAATAAGAAGTTAAATTCATTAATTAATTAATTAAAAGGATTTCTTTCTTTATAAATAATTTATTTACTATAAAATAAAATAAACTATTATTTAATAAAATTAATTAAGTTATTTCTTCTTATAATATTATACATTAAAACTAAAATAGTAATAAAAGAATTCTAAGTTATAAGAAAGAAGATACTTATAGTTAATATAATAATATAAACTTTAATTAAATAAAATATAATTAAATAATTTATAATCTTCTTTCCTTTAAAGATAGAAATATTACTATATTGATAAGATTAAGTAAATTCTCTCTTTTTCTTAATATATTAATATTATACCTTTATATACTAAAGGTCATTAACTTAAATTCTATTAAATATTATTAGAAATAACTAAGGTAGGTGCTGTAGAGCATAGCTTACTAAGGTAGTGGGCTTAGTAAGTGTGCACGCATAGGTCCACTGCTCTGTAGAGTAGAGCACTATAGCAAGCTATAGTTAGCTAAATCTTATATAAAATAAAAGCTTTTACATTACTTTTAGCACTATTTAATTTACTAAAGAATTTATAATAATATTTAATAAAATTTATATTTAATATTTAACTTTATAAATATATATAGCTAGTAAGAGTAATTTTAATAGTTTATATAGTTAGTAGCTATAAGGGGGTTTTTTACTTTTTTCCCTTATATACCTACTAACTTTATTAGTAAATTCTAGTTACTAGCTAGGCTTTATAAACTACTTTTTATTTTTTATAAAATTTATTTATATAAAAAAATAAAAAAATAAACTTATAGCTATATAAATTAGCTACTAAAGTGCTTACTAATTAGTTAACTTAGTAAAAATTAATATATATAACCTAAAAATTGATTTTTTAAATAATTATATAGAAAGAAAGCCCGGAATTTAGCGATAAAGAATTTAGTCTTAGAATTCTTTATAAATTCCTCCTTATTATAAAAAACAGCAAAAACTAACGTTATAGGGTAACTACTAAAGGCAGCTTAGTTAGCCCGTTTAATCCGGTCCTCTATAGCTTTGCTAGTTGCTTTATAAATTTAATCTAAAGTTAGCCCTACACCTAACAGCCGTTAGCCTAACCGCGCAGCTGTTAAAATAGTTGTGGAAGGGCAGAAAAGGTTAAAAAGTGAAGATTTATAGGGACCTCGCAGCTGCGAGCTCTACGCACGTGACCTTTGGTTGGATTTCCGTGGTTGTGCTGCGCGCGCGCGCGAGCTTGCTGGCTTGCACTGGCTTTGCTGGCTAGCAAAGCCCCCCTATAAGATGCTTCTATAAGCGCTATAATTATAGCACTAATAGTGAGGAATCCCCTGTAAATAACCCTGTTATTTTCAACAAATATAATTTGAAGACAGATTCTTTTTTATATTGATTAAGTTTTATACTAATTTGATGCTTCTAATTAAATAATTTAAATTTATTATATTAGTTTTATTATAGTTAAATATATTAGTTTAATAAGTTTAGTTAGTTGTAATACTATTAAGCCTTTAATTATAATTATGAATTATACTTTACTATTTCTAATAATATAATAAATTTTTAAAGACTAAATAATATATTTTACTTAGGTAAAACTATTATGTATAATAGGAGAAAAAAATATCATGTTAAAGGGGTAGTATAATTATAAATTTAACTAAGTTCCCTGCTATATTCTAAATTATAAAGAAGTAAACAAGCACTCAAAAAAGGGAAATCTATATAATAAAAGCTATAAATAGTTTAATTCCTATTTAATTAAATAGTTTAAGTTATTAAAAGGTTAGAAATAATAAAGGGTTTATAATAAAATATAAAATATTCTTAATATAGTAATAACTATAACTATATTAATAAAATATTCGAGTAATAAGTGCTTTTATACTTATAATCTAAAATTAAAAAAATAGGAAATAAATATTATTTTTAACTATTTAAAGGTTTAGAACCTATATATATTATTCAATTAAATAGTTTAATTATATTATACTAAGGTCCGTTACGATAACCTCTTTTCCACCCACCTAAGGCCTATGTCTCTCTGGCCCCGACACACTAGTTTTAAAATAATAATAAAAATAAATAATAAATTACAATCTCATTATAGTAATATAAGGTTAATATTATATTAAAGAGAAAATAATTATTATATTTATAGTATATATACCTATTTTTTCATAAATACTAAAGCAATCTTTAAATATATTTAGTTATAAATTAGTTATAATTTCTATTAAGACTAGTAGTATGTAACTTATATTAGAATACTTTAAATATATTTATATTAAAAATATATTATAAAAGCTAATACTAATTTCTAAGGGATTCAAGAAGGAATTTTTATTAAAATAGAAATAAATACGTTAAGTTTTAGTTTTAATATATAACTAGTCCTATCTTCAAATATATATAGATCCCTACTATATTTGTCTTACCTAAATCGCCCCTGACTCCTAAGCGACTAGCTTAAAATAAGCCTCTTACTTTTATAATTTTTAAAAATAATAATAATATTTCGAAGAATTTATTAAAAAGCCTTAAGGTTTTTATATTTATAAGCCATATAAATAACTCATAATAATTGAATGATTATTTTTTTTCTTTAAAATTATTTTTTATTAGTTTTAAGGTTATTTAGATATATAAAGCTAAAATTATATAATTAAAAAATAGTGTTTTTTTTTAAATTCTATTTAATAAACAGTTAGCTTTTTATAAGATTATAATAAAACAATTATGAATTAGATAAATAATTATTTTCATAAATATTTGAATTTACTTAATAGTTTATTTGTTTCTTAAAAAAAAGATTTCATTATTATAATTAATTATAAATATTACTTATTAAAGTAAAGACTAAAATATAAAGACTTTACTATAATATAGCTATAAAGTAAAGAGTAGTACTTAAAGGTATAAATCTCTACTTTATTATATAAATATATTTAATCCCTTTTTTATATACCCTTTTAGTGCACTACTGAGTTATAGTTAGGGCACTATATACCTTGGCCTCCTACGCCTCTCTAGACTCTACAAGGCTGGTCGCACGCCTATTCTGGGTGGCCATAACAAGTACCTTATATTAAGATTTAAAAACACATAGAAAAAAAATTCTCTTTAAATTAATAACTTTAGAGTTTTTTAATACCTTAAATTGTAATTCTCTTTAATAGTTTAATATAAATTATAAATTTCTTATAATTTAATTACTTAAGTAATAATAGTTAGTATATTAAAAGGAATTTATATTAATATAGTTATATTATAGTAATAAACTAAAAAGAATATATTATTATAGCTTATATTAGTAAGTTTTAGTACTAAACACTATAAAAGAGCTAAGTAGCGCAGTGGTTAGGTGTCCTGGAATAATATGGTTGTCCCCGGCTTTTGTAGTTGTTATATCCAGAAGGAGCTGATGATGTATTCATGATCTATCTAAGAATGCTCACACTATATAAAATGTATGGTATGGGCATATCTGGCAAGATGCCTAAGATATAAGGCTAAACTAGGGCATTGCGGTCCGTGGGTTCTAAAGAGATTAGGCTAAGAGGAACCTAGGAATCTTATAATACGTAACACTACCCCTATAGCTAAATAATTAGCCTATACTAAATATATATAATATTTATTTATAAAGGAGTGTAATATAAAAAATGTTAGATATATTAAAGGGTTTAAAGAAAATTTATATAAGAAAGGTTAGGCTTTCTAATAAGGTTAATAAATTATAACTAATGTTAATACATAAGTAATAGAAATTATAAGGAAAACGTATAAAAAAGGAGGAAAGGGGAAATATATAAGTATAATTAATAATGCTTATATATAGGAAGCTTAGACTTTATAATTATATTAAGTATATATATAAAGTTATTATGTTTATTATGCTTAAGGCCTTTAGTAAAGCTATTAGTAATTATTTAATTAGTGCTAACCTGCTTAAGATAAAAGAGGCTATTATAAATTCTCTGCATAACCTATTTATATTATAAATTAATATACCTTATATAGCTATAATACTTCTTATTTAGTATATTTACCTTAGCGTTCTAACTATCTATAAATAATAATAAAGGATAGATTTAACTAAAGCTAAAGTCTTTAATTAATTAAGAGACCTAAGTTATAGAGAGCGCTATAAATATAAGATTAAGGAATTTAGCCTTTATAGTGCTTAAAGTAACTATAGATTACTACTTTAAGGCCTAAAGAATAGCGCTACTATTAATTATTATAATATAACTAGCAGTAAAGCGCCTTATATTAAGGTTATTGCTATAAAAGGCATTACTATAGCTGTAGACTTAGAAAGTATAATTAGTAGTACCCTAACTATATATACCACTAAGAAGAACCCTTAGTTCCTTTATTCCTTAAAGATATCTTTAAAGGTATTTCTTTAGGTTTATATAAATCTGCTTTAGGGCTAGATTTGCTATACTAAGCTTATTTACTATATATATAATATTAGGTCTTATATATATTAAAAGCTAGTTAAAGTAACTAATTTTATATTACTAATTCTTTAGAATTCTAACTATTAGGAGGTCTTTTTAATTTAAAGAAATCTTAAGCTTAGGAAGCTAAGGCATATAAGCTAGGGTTAGGCTAGAAGTATTATACTATTAAAAAATAGAATTAATATACTTTGCCTAATAAAGTAGAATAGTTTAGTGGTTATGATTTTATTTAAATTATATACTAAGGAATATTCTAACTATACTTAGTTGCTTAAGCTTATATTATAATTCTAGTATATTAAGCACTAAGTCTATAATAGTATTTAAAGAAGCTACTATAATAATGTTATTAATATAAAGAAGCAAGAAAACAAAGTTATTATAAGTAAAGATATATAACTTACTAAAGAGGCGCTTAAAACTATGCTTAGAGAGCTTAGTAGATATATTATTAAGCTATTAAAGAGGGGATATTAAAAGGCTATAAAGCATATAATTAAGGCAATATATACGTCCTAACCTATCTATATAGCTATAAGGTTGCTTTATAAAGACCTTAGATTTAGCCTCTATATTTAAAAAGGTATTAATAGCATTATACTGCTACTACTTAAGATTAAGGATAGCAATAATTACATAAAAAACGCGTAAAGAAACTAGGTGTGCTACTGCTATATAGAGATTCTAAGTATTAAAGACCTTAGAGTATTAGTTGCTATAAATAACCTAATAAGCCTTTAAAAAAGGTAGCCTATTAATAGAATATTTAATAGTATAAACCTATTTACTATTAAAGATAATAGCATTCTTTAGTGTATATATAAGACTTTAGCTATCTTTTTATTATATCTTTTTTAATTCTTTAATCTTAGCTAGCTGCTAAAAGGTCTAATAGTTAAGCAGTTTATATGCCTTAAACTAATTTAATAGAATATATATCTTTATATCTACTATGCTTGCAGCTTATACTATTATTATGTAATATAAAGGGTTTATTAAATTATCTAAATTATAGATATTGTTATTATAGTATGTAAGATTTAAGTGCTTAGGCTTAGCAGAGCCGTTAGAAAAGGCGTGTTTTTAACTGTGTGTTGCGATGTGTAAATAATTTTTATAAATACTAGTGCGCAATAAGCGCCTTATACTAAGCTAGGTGAAAGAGGACTCTTAGTTAACTGACTTTAAGCTTTAAGCCTATATATTCTTTGCCCTATAGTTGTTTAATACCTATCTTATCTCTTCTTTTTAAAGCAAAAGAGTAACTTTACCTACAACTACCTCTAAAGACTTAGTAGTTATAATAATATTTTCTATGTTAGCTAGGTCCGACATCTCTTTATCTTTAATAGAGGGAATAGGCTTAAAAAACGCCTTATTCTTATATTTATTAGGGTTAATAATAAGTTCCTTAAGAGGTTTAGATATAATAATTTGCTCCTTTTGCTGCAATTCTAGTAGGTTCTTAGATGTTATTATTAGTAGACCAAAGAGATTATAATAAGGAGGGTCCCTAGGAGGAGTAGTTAACCTTTAGTACATCTAATTAGATAAAAGGTTATAATCTAGTGTATTTTTAGTAATGTTATAACCTTAAGAGGCATTTGCAGTACAAGGCAAGGTTAAGTGTTATTAGCCTCTATTCCGCAGCGTAGGGTTATCCTTAGCTATAGGATTTGCATAAGGCAAGGTAATAATTCTTCTACCCTTCTCTTTAAACATAGAATTAACTAATTCTATAATAAATTCGGTTTTATTTAAAGTATTATAAGATAAAGTAGGGTCTTTCTAAAATTAAATATCTTATGCCTTTATAATATAGCTTTCTTTAGGTAGCTAAACCTTAAATAAATAGTATTTATTGCCTTCTATACCTATAAGGCGCCCCTTTTTTACTTTAGGGGATATTTTCTATGCTTTAATATGCCTTTTATTAGGAATATATATATAGGCAATACACCCCTAGGTGTAAAGATTTTTTATAAATAAGTTATTAATAAGGCTAATTTTATTAAAGAGCGCTTATTATAGTAATTTTCCGCTAGGAGTGCTACTAGTTAGTAGAATATTTATAATTTTAGCTATATACTTTATAGTATAAGGCTAGAGTGTATTAGGGAGCTTAGTACTAATTATTAATACTTAAGCTATATTTATAAGGGTTCTCCTAGCTCTTTTAATAATGCCTTAATAGGTAGGAATATAGGGAGCTTTAATGTAATAAATAATGCCTTTCTTATAGTAGTAAATTATAAACTTTTTACCTAGGAATTCTATAGCATTATTAGTATAAAAGCACTTAATAGTAAAGCTATTACTTATATTTTCTATAGCAGTCTGCTATACCTTTATAGCTTTTTATAAATTCTTATAAGTTATAGTTAGAATAACCTAGTAAAAATAGGTAAAAATGTTAATTATATATAGTGTATAGTTCTTACTGCTAAATCCCTCTAGTTTATATATAATATAATTCTAAAAAACATGCCTAAGGAAGGCATTAATATTAAGTTATAGCTTATAATAAATAATCTAGTTAGCTTTTATAAGATAGTATGCTTTATAGTGAAAATTATATAAAGAGATTAGATTAATTAATATACCTACTTCTTTATATATAGAGAGTATTTAATCCTTCCCTATATACCTAAGCTGCTTATATAAAAGGCTATATTCTATATTCTTTATAATAGCTTTAGTAGGTAATGCTATAAAGTTAAAGTAAGGTTCTTTATTATATAGCTTAAGCACTATAATATTAGATGCTTAATAGAAGGAAGCTATAAGTTATACTAAAGACTTTATAATTAGTTAATTTATAAACCTATTTATAATAATTCTAGCTTAATAAAGAAAACCTAGGGAAATTATATTAACTTTTGCCTTAGAGGCTAGCTAGGTATTTAATAGCTTAAAATAGCCTCTATTAATAAGTAACTTTATTATTCTAATGCCTTTTATAGTAAGTAGCTAACTATTACTTATAGTTATAGGTCTTACTTTAACATTAGTATTTAAGTATATAAACTATTTTATAGAATTAAAGGTATAATTGCTGTATTCTATATCTAGAATATAATCTTACCTTATAAGTTAGCTATAATTAGTAGCAGTAGTATAACTATTATTAATGCTTATAGTTATACTGCTAAATATACTTCCTACCTATATAATATTAGGAGAAGCTATACTTTTTAGTGTAAATGCTTTAGTAAAGCCCTTATCTTAATAAGCCTTTACCTATATAGGTTTAAGTTTAAAATAAAGCTTTTAGTATATATCTTTTATATACTAAACTTACCTAATAGAGACTATATAGTGTGTCGGGGCTAAAGAGACATGGGCCACAGACAGGTGGAAAGAGGTCATCGTGACGACTAAGGGCATTAGACCTTAGCGCAATGTAATTAGACTATCTAATTAGATAGTATAAAAAGGTCCTAAGCCCTTAGATAGTTAAAAAATATTATCCATTTCCTGTTTTTTAATTTTAGTGCATAGGTGCGAAAGCACTTATTACTATAATGTTTTAATAACCTAGCTACAGTTACTACTATATTAAAGATATTCTATATTTTATTATAAACCCCTTACTATTTTTAACTTTCTAATATTCTAAACTATTTAATTAGAAAGAATTCTAACTATTTACAACTTCTCTTATATAGGTTTCCCTCTTCTAAGTGCCCGCTTGCCACTATTACAATCCGGAATACGACGGGGAGCTTCGTTGCGTTTGTAGGCATACCGCTCCTTTTTGGTGTTGTGTTTCTTTTCCCCCCGTCACAATAGCTATATTTAAAAGTTATAGAGTCCTCTGCCTTCTTTTTTTTATATAAGGACTGTTTTATTAAGAAACTAGCTTTCTAGTTCTTAGCTAGCTTATTAGATTTATATATAAAATATTTTAATATCTTAGTCTTCTTAAAACCTTTAGAACTATAACCTTAGATCTTCTATATTTAGTATATATCTAGCATAGTACCCTTTACTGCTTAAAGTATCTAAGTAACCTATATAATATTAGGTAAAGTTATAATATTATTAATTCTTTACTATAAATTTTAGTAATAGTTAAGCTAAGCTTTTATTAATAAGAACTTTAACCTTTTTAATTAAAAAAAACTATTAAGTAGCTTAATAATAATAATATTAGCTTAAAAGCTATAATTATTATAAATAAGCTACATTAGGTTAGTTATATAGCCTTTATAGTTTTATCCCACTCTAAGGATGTTTTTCTATATATATATAAATAGCATTTACTATACTAAATATATTAATAAAGTATATTTTTTATTAATTATATTAAACTATAAAATTATACCTTTAAAGTAGCTAGTAAGGCTAAGAATATAAATATATATTTTAATAAAGATTTCCTACTCTTTAAAATTCTTAAAACCCTTTAGAGATATAATTTATATAGATTTAAATATTATATTTTTTATACTTAAAGATATATTTATATTATAACTCTAGTTAGCCTTATATAGCTATAGAGGTGTATTATAGTTACTTATTATAATAAAATTAATATATTATAAGGGCTTTTTATTAATAACTTTATAACCTAGTATTTAATACTAAAGAATTACTTATTTAGTTAAATAGTTTATTAGTATAGGTAGTATACTATTTAGCTAAATTACTATATAGCCTATACTTATATAAAGATTATAAAGTTAAAGATTAGTAGGTTTTTAATAAATATCTCCTATACCTTAATAATAAAGGGAGAAAAACCTATAGAGTTTTACCTAATTATACCTTAGCCTAGTTAGTAGGCATTGCTTTACCCTAATTTACTATACTTAATAATCTATAATTCCCTATTTATTAAACTAATGCCTAGGCAGTTCTAACTTATTTAGAATAATAGTCCTAGCTAGTAGTTAAGGGGTTATAGTAAAGGCTTTTTTTTTTAATTAAACACTATAAAAAATTATTATAATATTTATAGCTATAGTGTTTTATACTATAATAATAAGAGTTAATTCTACACACCTAATTATAAAGGTTATACATTTAAATCCACTTATATATATGTTTTTTATAAAGAGAATTAGTAAAAGGCTAAGTAATTATATAATTAACTAATTAAAGATAAAATAAAGGCTTCTAAACGCAAAGGCTATGTAATAAAGAGTGTAGTTACTAACACCACTAATTTTTTAATATATCTAAAAAATGCATATACTAAATATAGTAAAATGCAATATAGATTTAAAAGATTATAATAAAGATAATAATAAAACGTTAAAAAATCTAGAATATATAGGGCTTATAACCTATTATATTTAGAAGGAGCTAATAATATATTTATAATCTATCTAAGAATGCTCACACCACACAAAATGTATGGTATGGGCATATCTGGCAAGATGCCTGAGATATGAGGCTAAACTAGGGCATCGCGGTCCGCGGGTTCCGAAGAGATTAGGCTAAGAGGAACCTAGGAATCTCGCGATGCGTAACAGTAGTCTACTTAGTGGAACACTAAAGTAGGTCTACGAGTATATGTGCATGGCAAGCCGCCTCGCATTTTCTTGGGCATTACATACTACTCCATTCACCCCTTTCGACAACGTGGGTTGACTCAAGTCTCTCACGGCCTCACGGCGAGGTTTTTCTTCGACTTTGCAGCATTTTATCCACTGCAACGTTGGATTCTTACTGGAAGAGAAGAGACACAAAGACAATACTGGCTGGAAAGTCACCTCCATCGTTGAATTCACCAGCAGCTTTGCACGTCCGTGGCGTCGCAAGGACTCCAGCTCGAAGCGTGTTTCAAGCCTCCCAGCACGAAGCCGTCGTGAGTGGTGCGATTTCACATGATCATGACCTAATGGGCAAGTACTGTAAGATCAGCCGACCTGCATCCCTTCATGTGTCGTCAATTCAGTTCTCGTGAGGAGCAGCGACAACTAATAGTGCCTCATTAGCACAATATGGAGTCATCCTCGACGCTGGTTCGTCGGGAACCCGCATCTACATATATCAATGGAAACATCCGATGGTAGCTGGGGAGAATCTATCTTCGATAGATTCAAGAAAATTACCAAAAGTGAAATTGAAGAAAAGCAAGAAAATTCACCCTGGGATTGCCACGTTTGCCAATGACCTCACTGGTATTGGTGGCGGTCATCTCCAGCCACTTGTTGATGCGGCCCTCAATGAGATACCTCGTCACAAGGTTCAGGCGACGCCGATCTATTTGATGGCCACAGCTGGTGTTAGATTTCTTTCACAATCTCGACAACTATCGCTTCTCCAGCATGTGTGTGAGTATCTTAGAGCTAACACGAAATTCCACCTTCCGACTTGCAAGGATCAAATCCAGGTCATTACTGGCGAAACAGAAGGGGTTTATGGTTGGATCGCGACCAACTATCTTCTGGGTGGCCTCGATCGACCCGAAGAACACTCTCACGGGAAAGGTCACCATACATATGGCTTTCTTGACATGGGAGGTGCATCGGCGCAGATTGCCTTCGCTCCAAACGCAACAGAAGCTGAAAAGCACGCGAACGACTTAAAACTCATTCGCTTGCGGCATTTGGATGGCTCTTCTTCAGAATTTCGGATATTTAGTGCAACATGGTTAGGCTTTGGTGCCAACAAAGCCCGATCACGCTACATTGAGACGCTGGTGAAAAATAATGGTGATACTGTCAAGGAGATTCCTGATCCCTGTACACCGAAGGGACTTCGCATCCCGGCTATCAACAAAGTATCCGCTGATAAAACTTTCAGCAACGAATACACCCTGTTAGGCACTGGCATTTTTGATGAGTGTCTAAGGAAGACGTATTTGCTTCTAGGAAAGGATAAACCATGCAAAGACTATCCTTGTCTCTTGGATGGGAAACACGCTCCCGCTATCGATTTCGAAGTCAATCGCTTTCTTGGGGTGTCTGAATATTGGCATGTTACTCACGGTGTTTTCGGAAAGGGGGGGGACGCGTACGACCTGGGTACATTTCAGCACAAAGTCATTGATTTCTGCGGCCGAGAGTGGGAGTCCATTCAGAGTGAAATACTCCATCGGAACAAGAATCCGGAGAAAAGAATACAAGACGCTCAAGACGCCTGCTTCAAGGCTTCATGGCTGCTAAACGTTCTCTACGAGGGCATAGGAATCCCCAGATCAGGGCTAGACTCAAAAAGACCGCCTAATGCCACTACGACAGATGGACCCACGCACGATAACGTGAAGGAAGAGTCCTTGAATGCGTTCCAGCCTATTGACAAGGTCCGAGGCGTGGAAGTGAGTTGGACTTTAGGAAAAATGGTTCTTTATGCCGCAGGACAAATATCGCCAGGTACATCCAAATTGCCTGTTGGGTTTGGCAGCAATGTCGCAACAGGGATACCACCTGACTTCGAGCACGCAGGATCGTCACCTTTATCTGCAGAGTTCTTGTCCGCAAAACACAAGTTGAATGCGCATCAGAGTGCCTCATCTGGCGACCAAGCCATTTACAGCGTTTTTGTCTTAGTGGTAGCCATTTTATTGTTAGGATGTATCTTTCGAAAGTCCGATCGAAGACGTACAATCTCCAAGAATATCATGCACTGGCGACGCCAATCGGGACGTCAGTCTAGGCGGATGGAAACCTTGGTTGGTAGAGTCTTTGGTCGCGTACCAGGACACTACGAACGAGTCCTGGAAGAAGGGGACACCACCGACTATGAACTTGATGCCACTGATGACTCGAACCGCTCTGCCAACAGTGAGAGATTGCATGGCACTATAACTTTTAATGGAATGAATACGAGGACAAACCTGCGAGTTGATCAAGTCGGCGTACCCTCTGTGATGGACAGAGCCGGATTGGTGGTTCGGACTGAAAGTCGTGAACGACTTTCACCCAATTTGCAGATGTTGAATGCTGGGAGGAGGAGCAGAGCAGGCAGCCCGACTCCTCTTAAAAGTCCATTTCTGGCCTCTCTACAAAAAACTTGAAACTAGACGACTCCTGTTTGCAATTGACATCACTCGTCTTGTTATCTCACTACCTGCTGCTTCGGTCTCATTGCCCGGTTCCGATGCCACAGATTTCTAGTCCTATCCAAACTTTCATTTCTTTCAACTAAATACTACTTACCGAATCTAGACTTGCGACTAAAGGCTACGTGAACACTTGCACAACCAGCTTTGCCATGCTACAAGATGATACTACATGCATGCGTTCAACTGCAGCTTCAAGTTATGGACGTAGGTACAGAGTTGGCAGAAGTATGCAATAGAGTATCACGCAAGAGTGGGCTTTTGTAAATTATTTAAACGACAATATCGGCATGGGTGGGTGTCGCTCATGATGGGTGCCGATGTTAACCAGCCGTCTCGTTACAAATGATGCACAGGAGAAAATCCCCATCGTCACTTATACCACAAATAATTGTATGTTCTATTGGACATTAAATTATTGATTTTCAGTCCTCTTGTCGGTGAAGAAAGCCTGGGTCGGCACGAATCCGAGCCTCAAATTTCCGCCACCACTCCTCGAAAGCTTTGAGTGGAACAACCTCGATGCCCTCAGGGCCAGCTGTGCCGCTAAAGCTTGCTAAAAAATTAAACGCATTCTGTATGATACGCTGTGCTAGTGTGGAGGTCGAGAGCCGGGATTCAATAGAATTGGCCGTCAGTGTATTTGTCTTCTCTGCAGCAAGGTCCTGCATTTTTTGCCTGACTGAATCAGCGGACTCGATAGATATTCCAAGCACCAACCCGTCACCATCTGCTCCCACTGGATTTGAGGACACCTTGAACAAAGCACTATCCTTTCCAGCTCCAACCCCCCCGAGAAACTTAAATTTAGGCGTTCCCCCTGAAAGAGCTGTGCTAGCGACGTCTCTCACCGTGCCTATATAAATCGCTGCTGCATGATCGTCTGGAATTGAGACGTTCGGCAGTATGAACACCATTATGTGAGAGAACGATGATGCAGTCGGGAGCGCATAAAGAAATGACGTGAGTGAAGGGGTTTGCGTAGGTTCCACCATGAGCTGTTGCCCGACAGGGACAACTCCAAAAGGAGGCCCTGACATTGGATACATATGTTTGATAATCGTCGGAAGATGGGATATATATCCTTTTGATGATCGTCGAAAAAATGGGATGCCGGCATTTCAAGCGAACAATCACCAAGCCCCGGGGAATAACTATGCACGTGTGTCACGTGAAGGTAGCATCGATCCACTAGGTTGAAAACTTCGCAAGACATGGAATTAGAGCATTGCACTACATTACAACTACTCGTGCCACGCCCCACCTAAAGGTGGCGCTTATCACTTAAGAGGGCATATTACTTAGATAGGCACTTTTGTTAGTTAGACACATTTAATTATAAAAATAACTAAAACTTATATCTTATTTATAAATCATCATATCATATTACGCCCACGGCGTATGCACTAATTCTGTTACAAATCCCGGAGTCCTCTCTATATATATTTAGTTATAAATTAGCTATAATTCTTAGAAAGTCTAGCACTAAATAATTTATACTAAAATACTTTAAATATATTTATATTAAGAATATATTATAGAAATGAATACTAAATTAAGGAATTTAAAAGGGGATTTTTATTAAAATAAAATAAAAAAAGTAAGTCTTCTTATTAAGCTAGTTGCTAAGGAATTAGGGGCGATTGGGTAGAATAAATATACTAGGAATCTATATACATTTAAAGATAAAACTAGTTATATATTTTAACTAAAACTTAACCTTCTTCCTTTTATTTTAGTAAGAATTTGTTATGGACTAGCCTAGATAGCTAAATATTAATAGTAGAAACTATAGCCTTATATAAAGCTATTATTATTTATTTATAAGTTAATATAGCTTTATATTAATAATACTGCGATCTAGTGTTAATATAGTTAATATTAAGTATAAGGAGAAGAGAAGGAGGTATAGTATCTCCCTTCTACCTATATACTAGTATAAAGCTATATATAGGGCTAGCTTTAATAGTTTATATATAGCTTATAAACTAGCTTTAATCTTTTTTTAATAAAAATTGAAGCTATTAGCTTAAATTTATTATAAAGCCCCCCTTTTATAGCCTTTTTAGTAATATACTATTACTTTAACTTATAAGTTTTTTATAATTATTAATAATAAAGCTATAATCTATATAAATGGAAAATATAGTGCCTATAGTATAGATATAATATAAAGTAATTTCGTTAGCTAAAGAGGTATTATTATAGAAATATACATATTTTAATAAATATATAAATAAATAATATAGTTTCTTAAATTAATTAATAAGGCATTTTAATTATAAAAAATCCCTTACTATCATATATTTTATTTACCTTTTATTAATAACTTTACTACTTTCTTATATATATTAATATTTTTTATGTATTTTTATTTTATTTATTTAATATCTTTTTTTATCAACTTTTATAAATTCTTAATAAGTTATTATAAGAAAATACTTACCTTTACCTTAAAGTATAATGGATTCAAGCTAGCGGCTCGGATCCTTGGCGGAGTAAGAGAGGGGCATATAAGGAGACCTATTGCATCTATAGGGTAAGCCCTATAGATATATACTATATATAAAATATATATATAGTAAAGGGAAATAGTAGTTTCCCTTTTCTTTTTATAAATAATAATAACTTTATTAATACTAAATTATAGTAGCTATTTAGGCTAATTTATAATAATTATTATTTATTATAATATTACTTATAATATTTATTTATATATATATAATATAATAAACCCTTAATATTATAAATAAATAGCCTAATTAAATAATATATAAAACTTATACTACCTTTATAAAACTATTACTTTAATAGTAGCTTAGCTTAAAAAATTATACTACTAAGTAGCCTTAATAAATTAAGTATTTTATATAAATACCTTAATATATCTAAACTAGGTATAACTTAAATATAAACTACTTTTAATAAAAAACCCTTAAAATAAAAATAAAGCTTTATTTTAAGCTTAGTAAAGCTTTATAATATATAAGCTAAAGGCTAATTTAAACTTTATTAATATTAATTATAATAAGTAGTTCTTTATTTATTAAAACTTATTATCTAAGGTTTAAATATAAGTTACTTTATTCTTTAAGCTTAATAGTAACTATTAGTATATACTTAGTTATTTCCTTAACTACCTTAATACTATATTTATAAACCCTTACTAAAAAAAGTATATAATTATAAAGCTAAATTAATTAAAGTAATACTTAAGTAAGTAGTTTATAAATTTCTTTATTTATTTTAAATAAAAGCTTTATTTAGCTAAAAGTAATATATAAGTAAATATAATAAAGCTTACTTAGCTTTAAATAAAACTTAATAAGTAAATAAAAAACTATTATATAAATTATAATATTCTTTATTTTAATTATTTTATAGTAATTATATAATACTATAGTATTACCTTAAATATTAATTTATATTAAATTAAAGAATATATTAAAGCTTATTACTAGCTTTAAACTAAATATAACTATAAAGGTAATATAATTATAATAAGTATTAACTTTATAGAATTTATAGGTTTTAAATAAAGCTATAAGTTCTTTAGTAAGGCTAAAGCTAATATAAAACTAATATTTACTAAAAGTATAGTTTAGGTAATATAGATTTTAAAAGATATTATTAAATATTATAAAGCTACTTAGTAATATTTATATTATAATAATAATAGCTATTATATTAAAAGCTATACTTAGCTTTTAGCTTACTACCCTTTAAAAAAACCTAAAATTAGGGTTCTAAATACCTTTAATAATAAAGCCCTTTATAATAATAATAAATTTAACTTAAAAAAAATAGTTTTATTATATAAATCTTAGTAATAAAATATATATTAATAGTAATTGCTTATACTATATTTATATTAATAATAGCTTAAATATTTATAAAGAGATAAAATATTATATAAAAAAGATACTATTTCTTTTTTTTTTCTTTATAATAGTTTTAAGTTTATTAATACTTAAGTAAATAGTAGTTATAATAACTATATTATTATAAGTAAAAGTATAGTTTAAAGATTAAGCCTTTAATAAATCCCCTTTACTTAGCTATATACCCTAACTACTATTATTATAATAATAAAGTATAGCTATACTAATACCTTTTAATAGCAATAAATTACTTATTTTATTTAATTTAAAGCTAATTTAAATAAGTAAATATTTTTTATTATAGCTTATATAATCCTAAATTTCTTATAAAACTATATCCTTAAAGCTTTATAAATAGCTCAAAATAATATTATATTATATACTACTAAGCGCTTACTAATAATTTATATATAAGGTAATTTATAGATTTATGCCTTTAATATTTAAAATATAATAATACTAATAGTTACTATAATAGGCTTAATATATACTAGTTTAGCTTAGTATATATTAAAGTTAAATAAGGTAAGTAGTATTATAGCTATAAGTTTATAAAAAATTAATATTATTCTTATTTTTATAATAAGCTTAATATACTTAAAGAAAAATAAAAACTTTTTCTTATTATTTAGTAAACTTATTAACTTTAAAGACTTATTTTATTATAAAAATACTAATGCCTTACCTTCTTACTAAAGCTAAGCTAATTACTATATTTAATTATAATATAATCCTAATAGTAATATACTAAATCTACCTTAGGTACCTCTTTATAATATACTATAGAATTAGCTATTAAAAATATAAAAATAAATTATAAACTTAATAAATAAAAAGTAAATTTAAGCCTTCTTTTTTTTAGTAGTTATATTAATATTATTAATTAAAAAGATAAGAAATAGCTAGTATTTTTATATAAACTATAAAGTATTAAATAAAATTATAAACTAAAACTATTATTTATTATTACTTATTAAAAAAACTTTATATTCCTTAGCTAATACTTAATAGTTTATAAAGTTAAATATTTATATTACTTTTTACTATTTATATATAGCTAAAGAAAATAAAGCTTTAATAATATTTTAAATAAGGTTTAGCCTCTTTAAATAGTTAGTATACTCTTTTAGCTTAGCTAAGGTATTTAGAATATTTTAATAGTATATTAATAAAGCCTTAAGGAATATACTAAGGGTTTATACTATAGCTTATTTAAATAATATTTTTATTTATATTAATAATATATATAAAGAGTATATAGAGTATATTAAAAATACCCTTTTATACCTTTAATAAGCTAGCTTATACCTTAATATTAGTAAGTATACTTTTAGTATAACTAAGGTTAAGTACTTAAGGTTTATTATTTAAGCTAGCTATACTATATATTTTAATTTAGCTAAGGTAGTAGCTACTTAGAAATAAAAGGCACTAATATAACTATAAGGGGTATATAGCTTCTTAAGCTTAATAAATTTCTATTAGGAGTTTATAGCTAATTTTTTAAACCTTCTTAAGCCCTTACTTAACCTTACTAAAAAAAGTATTTTATTTATTTAATTTTCTAAGTATAAGATATTCTTTTAATGCCTTAAGAATATATTTTTATTAGCCTTTATTCTTATATAATAAAACCCTACCTTAAATATATTAATAAAAACTAATATATTAAAGAAGGCACTTAGTAATTATTTTTTTAAATATAATATAATAAATATACTATAACTAATAGCTTATTACTTAGCTAAACTTATAGCTCTTTAATAAAATTATATAATTTATAATAAAAAGCTACTTAGTATTATTTAATACCTTAAAGTATAGTTTACTAAGCTTTATAGTAGCTTTAAATTATTTATAATTTTTATTAATTATAAGAATTTAAAATACTTTATAAGCCCTAAGGAAATATTAAAATACTAGGTATACTAGGTAAAGACCCTCTTTTTTTTAATTTTTATCTTTATTATTACCTAGGCTTTAAAATAGTATACTTTAATATACTTTTTTATTATAAATAAAATAAATTAAGAAAGCTTATATTAACTAAACCTTTACTTTACTTAGTATTAGTTATATACTTATTATACCTACTTTTTACCTAATTCTTTTTTATATTAAATATAGACTAAACCTAGAATATAGCTATTATTACTAACCTATAAAGGTATACCTTCTTTATAAATATTTATTCTTAAAGCCTTTAAAACTAAAGTATATAAGCTAACCTAATATATTATATAAAGATTAAGGTAATATAATTTAGAGCTTAAAGGTTCTTTACTAAAGTAGCTATGTATTAATAAATTAGTAATTATATAATTAATACTTATAGTGCTTTATTATTTTAAAGCTATCTTTAAGTATTATAATATAAGCCCCTTATTACTATACTAATTTAGTAAACCTATAACGTATCTTTATTAAGCTACCTAAGAAAAAATATAACCTTTTAAATATTATATTATAGCTATTACTAAAAGGGTATATTAATAAATATTATATATTATATATAAAACTATTATTATTATCAAGCTTATAAAAGCTCGTATTTATATTAAAGCCTTCTTTAATCTATTTTAGCACTAAATAAATATTAATTATAGATTTTAATAAACTTTATAACTAATCTTTTAGGATTTAATATAAATACCCTTTAATTCTTTATAGTTATTATAAATTACCTTTTTAAGTATATATAGCTAAAAGCTATAATAAGTATAAGTATAAAAGTATATACTTAATACTTTCTTAACTATTAATAGTATTTTTATAAATTCCCCTTAAGTATTATTTTAAACTAAAGCTTAAATTAAATAAGTAGGTTTTAATTAATACTTTACTTCTTTATTAATATTAAATAGCTTTTTTTTATATTTTACTATTTTTAAATTAATAATAATACTAAGTATATAAATTAAAAAATATAAGTAATGCTTTAAATAATAGTTTCCTTTATTTAAATAAACTAGCTTATATATTTTATAATATATTAGCTTACTTTTAATAATTATACTTTCTTAATTATTAGCTTTAATATATATATAGCTTTTTATAGTTTTAATATTAACTTTATTTAATATATACTAGCTTTTATTTAAAGCTATATATTAATTAAGAAATAGATAGTTTAGTTTTGTAAGTATATTAAATAAAGTATAATACTTACTTAAGCTACTATAAACTTTACCTAATAGTATTAATAAGAATTATTTAATAAATTATACTATTTAGTAAAATATTACTCACTAAGTAATAAGGTATAGCTTAGCCTTTATAATATCTATACCCTTTATTTAAATAAAAAGCTAAATTAAGTTATAGCTAAATATATTATATTTAATATTCTAATCTCTCTTACTATAAAACTAAATATTCTAGGGGGGATATATTTTATTTTCTATATTAATTTTATAAAATATATAGTAAATAACCCCCTTTTTTATTAGGTTTTATAAAACTTATATTTTAATTTTATTTAGCTTTAAGATAATAATATAAATATACTTTATAAATACTAAATTAAAGCTATTTTAGCTATAAAGAATACTAAAGAATATAGTAAGTATTATAATATATTAATTAAGTAAATAGGATATATATAATTAATATAAAAATTACTAAAAAGCCTTAAGAATACTAAGGCTTTAATACTATTTAAATTATATAAAAGTAATATATATTATAATAATAGTTTAATATAAATATAATATATTTCTTAATTAACTCTATATAATATACTACCTAATACTTATTCTAATAATACTAAGCCCTATATAGGCTTTAATTTAACCCTAATATTTCTATACTTCAATACTACTTATTTTTTAATAAAGTAAATAAAAAAGCTAGAAAAGCTTTTTTTTTTTTTAATATTAATAAGTAAATATAGCTATAAAGAGTAACTTAAGGTTAAGTAATAAAGGTAACTCTTAGCTTATAATAAATAAAAAAGAATTTATTAGCCTTAAATTAATTATATTTCAAATTAAGGTAGGACTAGCTAAAGGTAGCTATAATAATATAATAGTAGGAGTAGGTAGTAAATAAAGTAAGCCTAAAAAGCTAAAATAAGGTAGTAATATAAATATATCTTTAAAAAAGTTATAAAGAGAGATAAATATAGCTTTAAAAAAATTACTAAAAAGGGTAAGTATACCTTTAAGAAAGTTAATAAAACAAATTAGTATAAAAGTATATAATTACTTATTAATAAAGGGAAAGGATAATATAAATATATCTAAATACTTATTAATAAATAAGGAAGGGATAAATAAAGTAGCTTAATATATTTAAAAATTAGTAAATAAATTTTAATATATAAGTATTAATTATTTAACTTAATACTATACCTTAAATAGCTAAATATTAGTATAATTAATACTAGTTTTTAATAAGTAAATTATAATAAAACTAATAATAATAGTAAGTAGGAAATAGTTAAGTATTATAATAGTAAAGAATTAAAATACTTAAGATAAGTTAAGGTAAGTAAAGATAAGAAGCTAATAGCTATTATAAATATAGTATACCTTTTAATAGTATATAAAGTAATTATAAATTAAATATAAAAAGCCTTAAAAGGCTTAGTTAATATAACCTTTTACTCTTTATTATTAATAGTATTATAAGTAAGAATATATAGTGCCTTTATAGCTTTACTATTGTAAATAGCTATTATAATTTTATAAGTAAGGTAGTATAAAGTAAAACTTTAAGTAAATATAATAGTATTTTATATATATATTATTTTTCTTTTTTTATACTTTTTATAAAAGTATACTAAGCCTAAAATATATAAAAATAAATTATTATTAGCTATATATTTAATATAGAATAAGTATTATATATTTAAATTAAAAAGGTTAATAAAGGTAAATAATTAATTTTAAAGTTACTTTTTACCTTATAGTAGCTTAAAATATAGTAGCTATTTAAAAGTAAAAAGAGAGAAAAAGGAGTATTAATAGTAATAGCTATATTTTTACTATACTTAGCTAAGAACTTCTAAGGTAGTAAAGAGTAATAAAAAGGCTTATTAAAAGAATTTAATAAAGGGATAATAAAAAACCTTTTTTTAAAAAATAAAAAAATATACTTTAGTTTTATAAAGAGTTATAAAAAAAGGAATAGCTATAAATAAAAAATAAATTTAAAATAATAAAATATTAAATAAAAAACTAAGTGTTAATTAAAAGTAAGCTAAAGAAAGAATATAGAACTTATATTTATAAAAACCTAAGGGCTAAAAGGGATATTTATAGTTAATAGCTAGTATATAATTAGTTAGCTAATTTAGAATTTTTAGGATTTTTATTTTTAGGTTTATTATTATTAATAAAAACTATATTATAACTAGCTAAAATAATAGTTTCTACCTATTTAATTATATTACTAATACTTTTATATTATTATTATTACTTAAATAGCTACTAGCTAGTAAATAGCTAGGGGGTAGTATAAATAAAGGGGATATATAATAAATTTTAGCTAGTAGCTTAGATTTTTAGTAAAGTAAAAGAGGGGTATATAAGGAGACCTATTATATCTATAGAGTAAGCCCTATAGACATATACTATATATAAAATATATATATAATAGAGGGGAATAGTAGTCTCCCTTTTCTCTTTATAAATAATAATAACTTTATTAACACTAAATTGCAGTAGCCATCTAGGCTAGTCTATAACATTACTATTACTTCTTTAGAGAAGTAGTTTAGTCTTTAAAATAAGCTATTTATAGAATTTAGCTTACTTAGCTAATGCTTTATAATAAAGTTAAATTAATATAGCTTATTAAGGGTATTTACCTAGTAGCTAAATAGCTTTAGCTTTATAGTAAGGTACTTATAATTTAAGTAATTTATAATAACTTAAATAGGGTACTTTAAATAAGCTAGGTAATATCTTTATATTTAAAAGGCTTTTTAAATAATAAAAAGCTTACTATTTAGTATTATATATTTTAGTTTTAAGCTAAATAGCTTTTATAATATATAAGCTATAAAGTGCTAGCTACCTAGCTATAGTTAAGCTATAATAGCTTTAATAATAAAGGCTAATATATTTATTTTTATTTTTAGTAGTGCCTTTAAATTAAAATAAATAAAAATAAGGGCTTTTAAAAACTTTTACTTAAGTTAATTAAATATAGCTAGCTTATTATTATTTAGCTATAAACCCCTCTTATTATTACCCTTTAGTAAGTTAGTAAAAAAATAGTAATTTTATTATATTTTTAAATAAAGTATTTATAAAATTCTATAAATCTAAGGAAATACTAAATATTTAATATACTATAAGGTAGCTACTACTTTATTACTACCTTAATATACTTAAGCTTTATTTTAATACTATTAAGTATAATAATAAAGCTAAGAAAGCTAATATATATAGTAGAGAATTTATATTTATTAAGGTTAGTATAAAGCTTAGCTTCTTAGAGTTTTTAAAAAACCTATTTAATATACTTTTTATATACTACTAAATTACTACTATAGATTAGAATATTATTTAGGTAAATAATATAAATAATATTAATAAGCTCTTTTAGTATATTATTAATATACTTTTAAAAGGTAGCTAGTATATTTATAAGGCTAAAAGGTATTATAAGATATTTATAGTGCCTATATTAACAGTAAAATCCTATTTTTTATTTATTACCTTTATAAATATATAGCTAATAGTATATATTTTTTAAGTTAACCTTTATAACTACTTTTACTCTCTTTAATTAGTTAAGGATTTTTAATATTAGGGATAGTAGGGCTTTTGTTAAGCTAGTCGCTTAGGAATCAGGGGCGATTAGGTAGGACGAATGTGGTAGGAATCTATATGCATTTAAAGGTAGGACTAGCTGTGTATTTAAGCTAAGACTTAGTCTCCTTCTTTCTCTACTAGCTAGGAATCCCTCTTAAATCCCCTAGGAATTAGTATTAGTTTTCTATAATATATTTCTAATGTAGATATATCTAGAGTATTTTAATATAAATTACGTGCTACTAATTCCTATAGAAATTATAACTAAATCTATACAGGGAGGAAATCTATATTTAGGCTAGAATAATTGCATATACTATGGGCATAATAACTATTCCCCCTCTAATGTAGCATTAACCTAATATTACTATAATTAGGCTATAATTTTCCCTTTTTTTTGTTTTATTTATTATTATTACTGTTTTAGGACTAGTAATATTTACTAATTTAATATGTAATTATAGGCCTAGTAATACTATTTAATAGGGTAAAAGGGTTTAAATTTTTATGTTTTCCCCTTCTTCTATATACCCTAATCCTTTTATTAATTCTACCCTAATTTCTAATATTTTTATAATACTTCTTTTATTTATATATAATTTATTTAATAATATTTAAATTATTTAAGAAACCCCTTATAATACTAGTGTTTAGTGTTAAGCCCCTAAAGAATAGGCCTTAAAAGGTCTTAAACCTAAAATTATTAGGTAATTTAGTAGGTTATTATAAAATTATAATAAAAATTAAAAAAATTACCTAATTAGATAGAACTAAATTATTAAAAATTTAATTTCTTTAAGGGCCTTATAAATTAAGTATATTTTAATTTTGCTCTAATTTAGAGTATATTCTTATATTTATTATCTTAATTAGTTTATTATTTAATTATATTTAATTCTATATTTAATACTAGTTTTATTAGCTAACGTATATTAGAATATTAGGCTAAAATATAATACAATTCTACATCCTAGGCTAGCACTAATTCTAGTTTAAATTAAAGGCTTTTTTCTTTATTTACCTATTTTACCCTAAGGGATAGGATATTTACTATTAAATTAAATAATAAATTAAGTTCCCTGCTTTCTTATACTTACTATTATACTTTAAAGCATAAAAAGAAGAAGTAGAAGAAGCTAAAGAAATTAGCTAAAAAAGCTATTAAAAAGATTTACCTAAGCAATTCTATATTTAAATCCTTAGGGATTTAGATTATTTTTATTACCCTAAAAAAAAAAGAGTTATATCTAACTATAACTTCTATACTTATTTATATAGAATTAAGCAAATTTATATAGAATTAGGCTAAAACTATACTAGAAGATGGCACTATTGCTATCTAAGCTAAAGAATATATTTAGTGTCTAAAAATAACACTAACTAGTTTAAAAATTACAGTAAAGAAAGGGCAATTTGTCTCTCTTTTTTTACTTATAAAAACATTCCTAATAGTATAAAATGTTATTATTACACTTTAGGCATAACTTTTTGCTATAATATAAGTATTAGCATTAGATTTTATTAATAATTTCCTAACAATTTACTTAGATGCCCTAATTACTATTAGTATATTATAATAATTTTATTAAAGTGTGCAAATTTATGGATAATTTAATATATTCTACTAGTAATGAATTTATGTTATTAGGATAAAAAATATAGAAGTATTTTTATAATTTTCTTTCCTTATTTATATAGTTTATTCTAGACTATTGCTATAATAATAGTTTCTACTTTAACTAGAAATAGTTAGAGGTAAGGAGTTAGATTTTTTTTTTTTTTTATAATAATCCTAATTTAATATAGAATTATAGATAAATATTAATAAATACAATAATAAAGTAACTGCTGCTTAATTAATTTACAAAAATTTATTTATAATACCTAAAAAACTTATAAGTTTCCCTTCCCCTTTTTAAATCTTAACTAATTTAGTGGGATAGATAAGCAAAGATTAAGCCGAATTTTAATGTAATTAAATGCTACATTTAGCTAGCACTAATTACTATTTATAAATGTATAGAACAATGGTCTTAATTTTTATTAAATTAATAGCTACTTTTAATAAGAATATAAAAAATATTAATTTTAACGTAACTTTTAAAGAAATCTTTACTAAAACTTTAGTAAATTAAGAAATTAAGAATTTTTTATAATTAAAGTAAAATAAATAGGTAATTATTTAATAGGGGTTTTTTTTTTTATATAAAAAAATTAAAACTAATTTTTATAGGAAAAATAATAAATAGATATTAGTTAGTATAAATAGTTATTAATTTCTATAAGATTTATCTAAAGTTATTTTAAGGGATATTTTTTGCAGTTTACTGCATTTTTAAGGACCCTTATAAATCCTACTCTTCTTAGATTTAGTTAATATTACATAATATTTATTTAGTAAACTACTAGCATTCTATAATACTATAGCTTCTAACCACTAATTATATTTAAAGGGCTATCCCTTCTATTTAACTAGGTAATATAATTCCTTTTAAAGAAAATAATATAATTTAATTTAGTTAACCTCCTATTCTTTAGAATT
>SRPU01000102.1:0-34203 GCA_018360185.1 Claviceps lovelessii
TTGGGGGGGGGGGGGGGGGGGGGGGGGGCGTTTTTCATGAATGGAATCAAGCGAAACCAAACAACAAAGTGCACATGCACAAAAGCAACAAAGACTCGATACATACCCAGTAAATTCGCCTGCTCGGGATAAAACTCAGCCAGCTGTCCAACCTTCCACCCCCTCGCCCGCATAATAGGCTTCACCAACGAGGCAACCTTCTTCAGCGTAACAAGCGCCTCAGGCGCCCGCGCCTCTCTCGCCAAATGGACATAGGCCCCCACGAGGCTCTCGTACTCGGGCATAGTCGAATGCGACGCGTTGGGTAATTCCAAATCCAAAACCTGCTTCAAAGGGGCGTAGAATACCGAAGATAACTCAGATCGCCATCCGCAAGATTGCATTCAGCGCGAGAGATTTTCAGTCGTAACATAGGAGGTGTTGCGATTTCCCATCCTAGCTACATCTTGTTTTCTTTTTTATTTCTTTTTTTTTTCTCCGCAAAGGGGACGTGAGAGGTTATGGACGCGTAACATGGAGGATGCCTTGCCTCAATGAAGCGGCCAGGGAGGACAGGATTGTTTGCAAAGAAATTCGGAGAGGTGGTACGGGAATCAGATGTGGAAGGTTCTGGCTATGACTCTCTGGTGGGAATGACTAAGCGCGTGTGAGGTGGGGGTGGGGCGGGGGTTGTTTGATTTGGGGATCGCGGCAGGACGGACATCAACTCTGTGAAAATTCATCACCATGGCGAAAAAGGTGATTTGGGAAGCATAATGAACCTGGTACCTAAGTACTGACTTACGTATCTACTAGGTAGGTAGTAGGTGCCTATTTGATTCATTTATGCTATTTTGGATAGTACCCCCCCCCCCCCCCTTTTTTTTTCTTCTTTCGTGCTGTATTTAGTTTTAAAGAGAGACAAAAAGAAAGAAAGTCGTTCGGACCCTGAACGCTTTTTCACGAGTCATGGAATGCATTTCCTCAGAAGTCTGGGCCCTGGACTATGAAGATGAATGGATTCACCCTACCTCATGAGAACCGGCTTACAAAACAAAGTGCAAGTCATAGACAACGTTAGCCTGACATTTACGCATCACCGCACCTCCTGAGGCAACAAACAAAAAGGGGGCGGGAAATGACGGCATCTTCTGTCAATAAGCTAATCATCAGCACATATGCTAGGTACGCCAAAAAGAAAAAAGAAGACGAAAGAAAACTAAAGAAAGAAAAGGCTCTAGCTAACACATATGCAATCGCTTTGCGAGAACTGTCTAGTCTATCTCAAGCAATCGGAACTTATCGTCCCCGAGGGCATCCTCGACACGCTCCATCAGTGCTAATACTTTCTCTTCTTCTAATCTCCTTCCGATAATCTGTACACCGACAGGCAGACCATGCATTTCATTCGCATTGTATAGTTTGTAGGCGCCCTGAGCGATGCCGTTGAGTTTTCTGATGTTAAATCCAGCGGGCATCTGGTCCTTGGTCTTGTCCACGTGCGTCACGGGAATGACACCAGCAGAATAATCGAGCTGTTTTTATTTCTCCGTCAGCCAATGCTTTCTTAAGTCAAACCCAATACGTCGTTTCGGGCCTCTTTTTCGTTTTCTTTTTTCTTTCTTCTTTTTCTGGTGCGCTGCTTACCAGATTGAACATGAATGTGTAGCCGCAGCTGCTGACAGCGTCGTGCATGCCGTCGTGAGGGACAGCCGGTGTGGCATTGGGAGGTGCAAGGACAAAGTCAAGCTTCGTCTCCTGCCAGTACTCCCACCAGCGTCTCTTGTAGGCTTCTCTCCTGGCGATGAGTCCCCAGTACTCAGTGGTGGTGGTGCGGTGCCAGTCGCGCAGGAGACCAGCCCAAGCTGCATCCCGGCGGATATAACGAACCCAAAGATAGTAAAGATACTTGACGGCGCGGGGAAGCTTGGCGTAGAATCTCATCTGGTTTACACCGCGGTCGTTCCACTCTCCAGGCCTGAAAAACTTGCGGACCGTGTCAAGACCATCGGCACAGAGAAGCCGAGAGGCAAGATAGAGAGCCTCGTACGGTTCCGGCGGATCGATTTCGACAATATCGTGACCCTGGCGGCGGAGCGCATCCTCAGTCATCTCCAATGCTCTCTTGCAGGCAGGGCTAGGATCAATGACGCCATCGGTTCGCATGATGCCAACTCGAAGAACCTTTTTTTCCTTATACTCTGTGACTACATCACTCCGCCATGAGATTGGATGGCAGGAATAGTCGTAGTTGTGTGTGCCCTTCTCCAAGATGACTCGTGTAAAGTAAACGAGGTCGTGGAGGGTTCGTGCCATGGGACTGTATACGGCAGGAATGCCGTCCTGTCCGGGCATACTCGTGGTCATTCCAAGCTTGGGCCAACGACCGGTTGAACACTTCAAAGAGTAGATGCCAGAGAAGTGGGCAGGACAGCGTACACTTCCTGCAACGTCGCTTCCGATGCCGATTCTACCTCCCAGAGCCAGAATGGCACCTTCACCACCCGTGGAGCCACCAGGAGTGTATTTGCTGTTGTAAGGGTTGGTAGATCGGCCCCAGAGGTCGTTAGACGACTCGAAACTAAGGAGAGTAACGGGGATATTTGTCTTGACATAGGGGACAGCTCCGAGTTCCTTTAACAACTTGACGGTGACGCCGTCTTCTGTCTTGGGCTTGCGAACATTGGTCGTTACGCCGACGGAGCTGTCATAGCCCTTGACGTCAATGGTATCCTTCAGACTGACGGGAATGCCGGCAAGGGGTCCTTTGAAGTTAATGGAACCATCCCTGATCCACTTTTCAGCGTCTTCTATGAGCACTTCAGTGACGCAATTCGTCTTCTCATGTGCTTTAATGGCTACCTTGCCATAAGTGTGAAGCAGGTCGACAGCTCTGCTAGGATTTCTCTGAACTTCTTGGACAAGCTCCTCAATGGGCTTGCTAAGAATCTCTCTATCTGAAGTGCTAAATGGTGTTTGATACGTCGTTAAGGCGCGAATTCGGCGCAAACGTTCGTCCTGCTTGAACCGGCTGTACAATATATGGATTAAAATGGAATCAGTCTGATGAAGGGGACGACAACTTGAGATGGGTGACGGGCGATAAACATCGGTGCAACAGCCGCGAAGGGTAAGACGAATTGAGGTCAAGAAAACAGGATTTGGACAATGCAGGCAGCCGATGAGACGATGTGTGTATGCGCTTCATGAATACTGACCAGTCACTGCGATGTTGTAAGTAGTCCAACAGAAACATTGTGAGGAAAAGGGTAAAGGTAACCGAGAATCTGGCAGAAATTGGAAATGGAAGAAAGGGGAGTAGAGGGTTTTTTTTATGTGGTATGACATGAGGAGGAGGAGGAGGAGGAGGGAAAAGCTCAGTCTAAAAGAGGTTATGGCTGGGTGTAAGTGATGGAAGTGCGGCAAGTCAGCCACGAGACTGACAGACTGAAATGGGAATAGCCAGACCAAAAATGTTCTCTGGTGGAACCGCTCGCTGATGGTCGGCTTACTTGCTTTGGAGCCGAATCCGGGCGCTTTTGATCAGTGATACCGCCAGATGGCAGGAGCGTCCGAGCGAGACGGCCAACTGGACCAGTCCGCGAGTATTCATTCGAGGTTCAAATCATCAGGCATATAGGTGAGCGGTGCCTCCGAGGGTCATCCAAGTCTGATACCATCAGCTGCCAACACTGCCAGGAGTCCAGGACGATCGCCAAGTGGGGCCGATGTGCGGGTCCGAGATCGCTTCGCCAGGGAGGGCAGTTGGTGAGAGAAAAGCCAATCTGGTGCGAAAAATCCGGGGTGTGCGACGCGGGGCCGGGGAACTATTAGCCCAGCAAACCAGACCGAGAAAACGGAGAAATGGAGACGGGCCCCCAAGCCAACACTAAACCATGTTGTGTCTGGTTCATTTGTAGATACTAGATAAGGGTCGTCGCCCCACGAGGCTTGGCTTTGCTCGAAGCTCCCACGAGTCGCGACTATTCTGCGTTGACGGACTGGCCGTGTCGTGCGTGCAGGTGCTGCTGGTTGAGGCTGTTGGGGGGATGTTTGACATCCAGGCACGTGGTCATATTGAATTGGCACCTCCGGCTTGCGCCGCCTCCTCGGCTGCTTCTAGCCCCCCCCCTCCCCGAGTCCCTGACAACCACTCACGTCCTTGCACCGAGGTCTCCACTATCAACAAAGAAAGAACAAGCAATTTCGTCATGGGAATTTGGGCCCGACGACGCATCTTCTTCCTTCCCCATGCTTTAGCGACCAAGCTCCCATCATGTCTGCCGACAACCAGCAGCTCTTCGACGTTGTGGTAAGTCCACCTTGTCCGTCTCGTCCGTCTTTACTCAAACACCTCACGAACTGGCGTTGTCTAACCTCGGGCCTCCTCTGCCACTTGAATAGGTCGCGCATATCCCGCCCCAGCTGCGACAGTACTCCAACGATGTCGCTGACTATATAGATCAAAATGTCGACCGTGCCGCCGGAATAGTGCGCGAAACACTTTCCCACGTGAAGTGGCTGCCTGATTATGTCAAGCCCAGTCCTCCTGTGCAGCCCGCCGTCGCCATGGTCACCATGTCCCGGCTTGAGAGGGTGCAAGATTGGATAGGCCGGCATAAGATCCTGACAGGCATCATCATCATCACGTGCGGCACGGTCGCGTTTAAGGGTTACCAGACGACTCGGTCGTTGAGAAAGACGAGGAGAGCCAAGCGCGCGAGAGGCGGGGGACGAACAGAAGTGGTGGTGATTGCCGGGTCTCCTACTCTGCCTCTGACCAAATCGCTCTCGCTCGACATGGAACGTCGCGGATTTATTGTGTACATCGTCTGCAATGCCAAGGAAGAACAGGACTTGGTTCATGCGCTGTCCAGAGCCGATATCAGACCACTGAGCCTCGACACAACGGATGTACGTTTCTGCACTGCTTCAATTGCTTTCATACTCGCTTCGCTGAACAAGACTCAATAAGTGCTGGAATAAATGGCCGAACGGCTAACATGACGCGGATCAGCCTCCCCAAGCAGGTGCAGCCATCGAACGTTTCGCAGCCTTTTTGCAGTCCCCTCAAGCCCCCGGGCCTCACATCAAGCCGAACCAACTGACGCTCAATTCCGTCATTCTCATTCCGAGCCTGCACTACCAGACATCGCCCATCGCTACAATACCTCCTTCAAGCTTTGCCAACTTGTTCAACACCCATCTTCTGCAGCCGATACTCACCATCCAGGCCTTCCTGCCACTTCTTACGTCACGGCTACAACCTGTAGGCGAGAAATGGATCCCGCCCAAGGTTCTTGTCTTCACTCCATCCATCATCTCGTCCATCAATCCACCTTTCCACGCACCAGAGGCCACGGTCTGTTCAGCCCTATCAGCATTTACCGAGGTTCTGACGGCTGAACTGCGACCTCTCGACATACCCGTGACGCACATGCAGCTCGGCACATTTGACTTTTCCGGTTTTGTGCCCACGAGGACGGCCACGTCGCGGCAGATTCTGCTGCGCGCGGGCAATCCCCAAGAGCCACTGGTATGGCCAGATGGTGCGCGACACGTCTACGGTCGCAACTTTATTGCTCAGACAAGCTCTGCTATTTCTGGTGGACGCATCGGCGGTCTCAAGGGAAGTTCGCTGCGTCGTCTGAATAATGCCGTCTTTGATGTCATGGACGGCTCCATCACAGCCGACTCGGTCCGTGTCGGTCTCGGATCTAGCGTGTACGGTTTCGTGGGACGCTGGGCGCCGCGTAGTCTGATTTCGTGGATGATGGGGATCCGTAGGGTCGATGAACTGTCCACGTGGAAGACAAGCTCCTGCGAGGGGTCAGAGCGAGAGGAGAGCGATGACGGCGAAGAAGGAGCTACTACATCAAGCAACGAGTTTATTGCTGTGCCATCAGACAGCAATGTCTGGAGCGCCGACGCTGCAGAGAGCAGTCCCTGGGCGCCCTCAATTCCAGGATCTCCCAAGTCATGAAGTGTTTATCTTATTCTGGGACGGATGAAATCTGTTATGTTTTTGTTGTCGTTGGGATGGGTAAGGGGAAACAAAATTGGGCTTATCACCAATGCCACTGTATACAATGACCACATCTTCCCCATATTCGTTGCACCCTTTGTGGGACGCAAACACGCTTTTTTAAATAAGCACCTGTACTCTTTTGTCATTGCCTAAGACGCAGTCACGACTCATTCTACGAAATAAAATGAAAATCTCATCGCTCTTCAGCCTTTAGTTTACCGATGATGATTCTTCTTCTCTACGGTGTCTTTTTCCATCTGTGCATATCGCCACGTAGTAGTATCGTCCTAATGGATTCCTTTTTTTGCAAAGAACCAAGACCGTTTTAAATATAACCCTCCCCCTCCCCCTTCCCCTTTCCCCAAACAAAAAATGATAATTAAAGATTCATCTCTTAGGAAGTTTCTATCGTGGTAAAAAAAAAAAAAAAAAGCATGTATATATTGGATTTTTTCCACTCCCCTTAATGCCCTCCTCTCCCTCTAAACCTTCCACCCCGTCCACCCCTCCACTTCCCACCACCCCTATGCCGTCCAAACCGCCCTTCATCTCTGTCACGGTCGCCCCCTCTCTCCCTGTCCCTGTCCCTGTCCCTCTCTCTGTCCCTCATGCCACCACCGCCACCGCCATCGTCATCAAACCTCCCCGAGCCCCTAAACCCGTCACCATGCCCGGTCCCGTGTCCGTGTCCATGCCCATGCCCATGCCCCGCCCCCTCTCCCGCCTTCTTCTCCTCCTTCTTCTCCTCCGTCTTCAGCGTCGGCCCTTCGAGCGTGCGACTCCATTTCGGATGCGCACTCTTGCACTCGGGCCCGTCGGGACAGAACCCCGCGAGGTAAAACTCGCACAGCTTCCTCCTCACATGCTTCTTGGAGCAGTGCGGACCCAGCGGACAAAAGCCCATGTCGTAGTGCGGACACGGCGGCAGCTTGGACGACGGGTCGACGTGCAGGTACAGACACTCCTCCCCGTTGGAGCAGTAGCCGTTGCGCATGAAGAAGTTGCACTCGGGCATCTTGCGCAGGTTATACTCGTGGAGGAATTCGCAGTGCTCGCCCTTCTTGCACAGCCCGCGCAGCCAGTGCTTGCAGACGAGGGAGTTGAGCCCGCCCGTGGGCTGGCTCGTCTTGGAGGCATCTTGGACGTGGCGCTCGATGCAGCGCGTGCCGTTGGGGCAGGAGCCTGTTTGGTAGGCCTTGCAGATGGGGCGGTCGGGGGGGAGGCCGACTTGGTGGGTTTGGCGGAGGAAGGGCGAGAAGCGGAAGTGGTACGTCTGGGGCGTGTGGTTGAGGATGGAGGAAGCGGCGGCGGCGGCGGTGGTGGTGACTGTGCTGGTTGCCATGATTGGGGACGCGTTTGGGTCGTCCGTTTGGGTCGTCGCAAAAAAAGAGCGACAAGATTAAAGAAAGGTGATTCTTTCCGGCGCGAGGTCTGGAATTCCCCCCGACGTGGTTCGAATCAAGGCGTGGAGCCGTCGCCTCGGAGGTCAGGAGGCAGTTTGCGCGGCGTGGACGTCAATGTGGGCAGATGCCAAAGGGTATGCCTATGCCGGTGGAGGAGGGGTTCGCGGCATCAAGGAATGGGAGGATTTGACGGGAACACGAAGCTTGAAGCTTGCGAGTTGCTTCTGGATGTGCGAGTTGCGCAGCTCCGCCAGCCGGGCCGCGGTGCGGCACGAGAAAAGCCGGACCCAGATTTGTCAGCAATGAGCGAGCCATGCGGTCGACAGGACTCGCTGTGAAACACAGTGCACAGTGCACACCAGAACTTGACAGGTCAGGTTGCGTAACCGGAAACCAACCAGGCGAGGGTACTACATTAAGTACAGTGGAGGTAAGAGGTACCTAAGTACTTAAGTACCTACCTAGGTAAGTAGGTAAGTACCTAGGTACTTACATCCAGCTGTGCTTCTGCTGTGCTCAAGTTGGCCGGTGGCCGCTGGTCACTCTGCTCAGTATTCAGAAATGGGCAATGTGCTTGATAAAGGTGCTCATATGCCCCTTAGCAGACGCTTGCTTCTCAATCAAAACTGCCCATTATATTTCTTGCATCCTCACAGCGTTAACTCCAGCTGTCTGACGCCTTGACCTCTAAATGCTGTACTTTGACGTGCTTATGATGCGGAAGAACATGTGTAAGGGAATAGGTGTCAAAGGGGGGAAAGCAAGTGACATGGAGCCCTTTGACAGCCGGAGACATTATAAATCTTTAAACAATAAAGCATAGAAAAGACAGAAAAGAAGAAGAAAGAAGAGGGGGAAACCTCTAGAAAAAGATCATTTGGTAGTGACAGCTCAGCATCGGACAAAACGAGAGAAACAAAAATGACAATGACAAAAATCACGAGCCGCACTATGACCAAATGAACCGATTATATATGTACAATGTCAACTCCGCTAACAAGACAAATAAAAATCATACGCGGGCCGTGTGTGCATGCTGTGCGCCATAATTCAGTGTTCAAACTCTTGATCCTTGTATCTTTCTCTCTCGCTCTCGCTCTCTCTCTCTCTCTTTTTTTTTTTCCCCCCTCTTGAGAGCAAACGACCAACCTGGCAGAATTTGATTATGCACCCTCCTGTTTCTGTCCATAACAGATAACGCACTTCATATATCGGTGTATCCTTCTATCGTTCAAACTTCGCTTGACTTGCGTCACCAGAGCTCTTCGGTCTTCTGAAGGTATGCCAAGCGCGGCCAATGGCTTCGCCGCAAGCGCGCCGAGCGAGTCCAAAATCACGGCGCGGGTGAACATTCCGACTGTTTTGAGATGTTTGTCTCGCGGCCACGCAGCTATGGGGACTTTCTTGGTTATCACATGGATATTCGTGAATCCCGCACCAACCAGTGCTTCTTCCAAATGTAAAGCTTTGAGCGGCTCTCCGCCAAATGTCCGTAACCCTTGCGCAGAAGCGTCCATGAAGATGCGCAGAGGATCCTCGCCACTCATTGTCCCATCATCACATAGTATTTGTGGAATAAACTCATGGAACTCGACCCAACCGCCTTTTCTCACATGCCTAATCGTGCGTTAGACTTGGAACTAACCGTAATTTTTGTTTGTTCCAAAAAAAAAAAATAGAGAGAGAGAGAGAGCGCGAGAAATCGACAGCAGGAGGACAACATACGGATATGTTCTTTTCAGCATTCTGTCCAGGTCCCGCAGGGTACCAGCCATGCCTCGAAAATGAACCAGGTCGAAATTCGAACCGTGCAGCCAGTCCGGCTCTTCGCAATCGTCGACATACATGCGAACATTCACAGGGACCCATTTTGGCTGGATCGGGGATAGATCTGTCCCGATAACACTCGCGCTAGGATATTGGTCGGCCACTGAAATATGTATAGTTAGCCCGTTTCTCATCTCAGGCACGGGGAAATCGACGAGAAGAACAAGAACAACACACCGTCTATCGCCCATGTTCCTAAATATGGCTCTGTCAGTGGAATGTCACAAATAATGAAACCATGCGGGCTGGAAGAGAGAGCTCTGGAGGTGGTAGAAGAGAAGAGATATATAAACGCACCGGTGCCGGTCCCAATGTCGATGATTTTCTGAGGATGCCTTCCAATATCAGAGTAGAACAAGCGTCCTCCCTATTCATCATCAATTTATCAATTTATCAGGCATCAGCTGCAACAGCACGTCTGTAGCATGTCTGGAATCTTTTTCGCATAGGGCATCTTTCATGACGCATACATGGACTACACGCACGTACAGTGAGTTCCAGCATCAATGCATGATTTGTTTCCTCCCTTCTCTGTTCCAAATCGTCGTTGGGTAGTGGATATCGACCTCGTCTGAAGCCGTGATATCGTCGGCCGTGGGCAACCTCATCTTCATAGGCGCTTGGGGTCACCGATGTGGAGCAGCCGCACGAGATTTCGGAACTGACACCGTCCCCGTCGCCGATGCCGTCGCCGTCGAGAGAAAATTGCTCAAAGTCGTCATCGGCATCGTCGTGTCCAAATTCGCTAGGCGAGGTAGCTGTGTCGAGGTCAGGCGACGTCGATAGAACTGAATAGATGCTATCATCATCGGCATCGCCGTTATCGTACTCGGGCCAGGTGAGTAGAGACATTTGGCAGTCGAAAAGACAAGCCGGATCGCCACGGCATGGCGAAGTGACCGAGACGAAAAGAGGGATCAAAGACGTGGTTGCAGTCGCTACACCTCCTTATGTGCAGTGCAGGCTGGGGGGGGGGCGACGGGGTGAGCACTGCGGAGTGGAACCCAGTCCATTGAACCTGTGCATCGCGTTGCGGCGTGCAGCGTGCAGCGTGCAGCGTGCAGCGTGTGCAGTCTGGTGGTGTCTTGTTGCATGTACCAACACCGAGGACAAAGTACCTACCTAGTATCCAGTACATGGTGCTCCGTAGTACCAGACCAGACAGCACTTCACCAACGAAACGGAGAAAAAGTGATATGTGACCCCTACGGACGGACAGTAGGCGCTATCGCAGTGCCTGTCCCTAGGTACCTGCCTAGAAAGTACTGGGCACATGTCGCGGCATGGCCCGGCGCGGTGCGTCCAGCACAGTCCGTCTGTGCCTGTGCCACATGTGACATTCTACAGCGGCCAGGCGTCCGGCCCCAGTGGGCCTCCATCCGGGTTATGGTGATGGTAGTCGTCGTCGTCCCCTCGCCGTCGTGGGAGTCGTGGGAATCTCGATTATGGAGTCTGCACTGGCGAGATTGAGCCGAACTGGAGGTTGCGGGGGATGCCAAACGAGGTTTCTTCATGTGAACTTCACCAACATCTCGTGTTTTGGACTATTTTGGGAGGAGCTGGTGTCAAGGCGGGCTGCCTAACTGGATCTTGAGGGGCCGCCGCGACGACTAGCGCGAAAGGTGGTGGAGGTTAGTTAGGTAAAGTAGGAAGGAGCTGGCACAGCCTGGCAGCTTCGGGCAGGTAAAGCCTGCCGCCGGGTGCAGATCGTCTACGAGCGACTCCGGTCTGGTTCACGTCAATAGTCAATGCTCCTTCCCGGTTTTTTTTTTTTTTTTTTTTTTTTTTTTTTTTTTTCTTTGCCCACCTGACTAGTTTCTGCTCGAGCCCCCCAAACCTGGCTGCTGGACGCGAAAGACGTCTCGCTTCTGATATATTGTGAACCCATGCAGCAGACCTCGAGACCCGTTCGATGCAATCTTTATCTACCGATCTCGATACCTGGAAGACTCCATCATCTGCACCAGTGAGTTAGTGACCACCGACCACCGACCACCGACCACCGACCGCCGACCACAGTCACTAAAATCTTAATCGATCGTTGCAACAATATATCGTCACCAATGGCCACGCGTCGTGCAACGTTTTGTTATGTTTCAGCCGTCTCTACATAACTTGCCAAACTACATTTGCCTTATCAGGAGGGCGGCTCGCCATCATTTTCTCATCTCCGTTTCTCTGCTCGCTCTCGGCTCGCCGACGTGTCGTCTTGTCGCCTTGCCAGCCGGAAATACGGATCCGTGCGACCCCAGAGCCACAAAATCATAAAAGAAAAAGCACGCTGTCTACCTAGCTACATACATACATATGTACCTACCTACATGATGTAGGTCGACACTGATAGCATGTTTTGGCAAGCCGTCCAACACCCCGACTCAAAGGATGACAAGGCTCGCAGGGTCTCGACTTGCTCCATGCATCAGAAACAGGTTGCGTCGTTGCACCACTCAGCAAGCAAGCACGGCTCGAAGGCGCGTCTGGGGCAACAGCATGAGGAATATGATCCTTGTTGGCCAGTCGCAGCGTGCGCATGTCCGCTCTGTTTACCATGAGAATTGCCATGCTGATGTGACTATAGTATGTAGCACACAGCCGGATGGCTACCACCCTCCGATTTCTGATGCTGCAAGTCACCACTTCGCCTTCCCCTGCTTGCGTGGAATGAGAATTCAAGAGACCTGCAGCAAAGAGTGCGGTCACTGCGGTGATGGCTTCGACCGACCAACCAATGTATCCCAACGCTCACACCAGAGTACATGGGCAGCCCCGAACGGCACGCGCCGCCTAGTACATACAGATGCCCAAAAAGGCAATGTACATTGGCTGTTGTGGTGGCAAACAGGTTACAGGACCAACAGTCAGGCCTGGTATGAGAAACCACGAAAGTGGCGGTCGAAAGTAAGGATCTTTTGTCGTCAAGCATAACAAGCAGAGATTACAGTATATTAGGCCGCCGTTCCCCTTTGACTTTGGCGCGTCACTTACCTAACCTACCTATGCGCTGAAAACTCGCTGCCGCGTGCCTCTCATGGTCTAGCCTACCAAGCACCACTTAAGTATGAGGTAATCGCACCCCGGCAGCGGCAGACAAGCCCGCAGGCCCCGGACTCCTTGTCAAGCGCAAGGTGGGGAAAGAGTCGAGACAAAGTGTTGAATTTTCGTCCATCCGTAATGCTGCTTTGCTTTGCTGGCTGGCGGGCCATTGAATGCTCCCTCGAACCCCCGCAATTGATTGTGTCATACACCGCGGTGTGCTGATTCCTGTCTTGCTTCAGACCCTTTTCGGTATACCTTGGACCATAACCGTTCCATTCAAATGTCCACAGCTGTCTTATCCCCACATACACGCCTTGAAGAACCTCTGTGTTGTCAAAATCGGTATACCGTAAACTGTTGGGCTACCCCAGACCGGTAGCTTGGAGTAGCTCCCATGGAAAGAGGTCATATATACCCGTCACCCTTGGTGCCTGATCCTCCTGATCTGTGCTCCAAGTTTTTTTTTCTCTTCTAACAGTTTTGTGTTATTTTCTTCTTTTCTTTCCTTCAATGATTAACTGATTCTCGTGAGCTTCACACATCTTGTCCACGTTTTCTTGGTGAAGCATGTCTTGGAATATACTGTTCATGTTCTCTACCTCAGCAGGTTGAATCGAGGCTGTCTTTCTGGTTTCATCGCTCTCCCGAGTGGTATCACTTCGTCTTCCTCTTGTCAAACATTGCAAATATCTCCTGAGAATAAAGCAGTCCAGACTTGAGCAGTATTTTTTTGTTATTTATTTTTTTCAATTTGCTCACCCGCCGCCATGAGCTCCCACACCCAAGCACATAGCTCGAGCATTGAGTCCAGTTTTGCAAGAATCATGTATACCAACGCGGTATACTTCCTAAGCAGCCGAGTGTACCTCGGAGACACTCCTGGCATGTTGAATTACAGGTGCATCAATCGTGTGTATTACGCGTACGCTGAAGTCGGCCTAGATGGTGGTGTTTATGTGAGTTTTCCAGCTCTTCTTGTTCTTCTTCTTGTTGTTTTGTTTTACGTTTCCCCTTCATGACACGTTGAGCAATATAAACAACAGACCCTGTCCCGACTCAGGAGTCAGGACTACAAGTCATTTGTAACTACCTAGGACCTTGGCACTGACTCACATGGATCACAACGTTTAGCTGGGTGACGAGTGGGCTGATACCCGCGCCCCGGTCGACGGTGTACAAGGTGCGTTGGGGTCCTTGATGTACCTGAAGCAACAGCATCCTCATCTGCAAGTGATCCTGTCGGTGGGAGGAGAATCCGCTTCAGACGTGTTTCCTGTTGTTGCCAACGATGCTCTACTCAGGGACAACTTTGCCCAATCTGCTTGGGGCTTGGTGGAAGCATCTGGTTTGGATGGCATCGACAGTACGTACAAACATTTACGAGTCCTACATTGAAATGTATCTTTGGTCACGGTACTGATTGTGCGTGTCGCGCGGATGGCAGTTGTCTGGGACTATCCATGCACCGTCGAGCAAGGCGTCAACTTTATTGCGTTGTTAGCGGCGGTTCGAAACTATTTACCCCAAAATCACCATCTCCTCACGGCGGCTTTACCTGCATCCACGGCAGTGTTGCAGTTTATCGATTTCGCCATGGCTGCCAACTATCTCAACCACATCAACGTGATGGCCTATGACTTCTTCGGCTCATGGTCGCCGAGGAGCGGACACCACTCCCAACTCTTTGCAATGTCCGACGAGGAGCCTTCGGGATCATCCGGAGTCATGTATCTCATATCGCAGGGGTTTCCAGCCGGTGGCATTCTCTTGGGAATCCCCACTTACGGCCGTAGCTTTCTGCGTGTATCAGGGCCGGGGAAAAAGTTCAAAGGGGCTGGAGGCAACGAGGGAACATTTGAGTACAACGGTCTTCCACGAGAAGGGTGCGAGGAAACCGTGGATAAGAATCGCGTATCAGCCCAGTGTGTCGGCGGCGATGGAGGTTTCGTGACATATGACAACCCGGACACAGTCAGAGCGAAAGCCACGTTTGCGAGGCAGAAAATGTTGGGTGTAAGTACTCACGTCAATGATGGTGTCTATGAATATACAAGACTATAACCGGTCAGACAAAGGGAAACCATGGCATTAACGTTGAGTGTCATGGTATAGGGATTATATTACTGGAACGCGCCAGCAGATTCCAAGGAGGCCTCGAGAAGTCTAATTTCAGCAGGGTTCATCGCCTTGCATTCATCATGATGGGCCAACTATACGACTATCGTTTACGTCTTATCAGTCTCTTTACTCTCGAGGACCCAGACAGCTGGGGTATTTAGCGAGTGGTTTTCAAGGTTCTCTAGGATGCAACGGGCGATTTCAATGTACGGAATGGCTTGTACCGGCGGTATGAAACGGATTTTGGCTGAAGGAAAAGTTTTCTTATTTTTTTCTGATTTTTTTTGTCTGTTATTTGTCCTCTGTCAACAGAAAGATTTACAATGGTAGTTCATTTTTTCGTAGCTGAAGGCCATAAAATATAAATCCTGGTACATATGATATTTTCGTCTTCCTTGGCGCTCATACGGATCAATTCACAGCCTACAGGTATTGACATGTGCAGACAGGGTTGTCCTTTCTGAATTGTCACGAAGAAGTCGTCTGGCATTGGGGTCAACGCGCACAGCCAGGCCCGTCGTGAATTAGGCGTCGGGCAAGCATGAGCATCGAAAGCCGGACCAGACGACAAAGTGGCTTGACTCGTTGGTCGGACCATTGGGTTGTTTCCATTGTGTGGTTTTTTTTTAGGGGGGGGGGGGAGAGATGTTGGGTTTTTTCCTTTTCCTAGGAACAGGATGGGTACTTTTTCACGCAGCTGGCGCAGACCGATTTGCACGCATCCACGGTTCTCCATTGCCAAGTAGATACAGCTTCCTTCATTCTCCCTCTTCGGAGTTTCCCACGACCAGTGGCACTGTAAAAGAAGGCAAGAGGGCAAAGCAAAGCAGAACAAAAATACAGAGAGTGCTCTGACCGGACTTGTCATTTTTCCTGGTTACGCGGGCTGCGAAAGACACGTCTAGATAAGATAAATGCGCCAGGCTGGTTATGTACGTGGCGTGGCGTGGCGTGGCGTGGCGTGGCGTGGCGTGGCATGTGTGGTGATGTGATTGCAGTGAAAGTGGCGTGTATGTCACTGCCGTCTCTTAAAAAGAAATAAAATAAAATAAAATAAAAAGGACCACAGCCACAAACCGCATCCAACCCAACGAAACCAGCCTCACGAACATGTGTACACATTAGGTACCTGTACACATCCCTACGTCAACCCCGTGCTAGCAAAACACAACGTACAATGAGACATTGTCCAAAGATGTAGTCGGTTCGCCCGTCACCAGAAGAAGAAGGAACGGGAAAGAATCAAATTCTCTCCACCCTGCCTGCGGGTTTTACGAAAAAGCGGCCAGCACCTTGGAGAGAAAAGAAAGAGAAAGAGAGAAACCCGGTCCCGACGAAACGAATCATTGTTCTTGTCCAGTCCAGAGGTCAGGGCAATGTCGGATCTGGACCAACTGCCTTTGCCTGCGCAGGCAGATGTTGCGACACAGCAGCAGACACAGCAGCAGCGGCCGCAGCAGGCATCGACGCAACATCATCATCCTCATCCTCATCAACATCAACCACAAGACACAGGCGACATGACGACCCCCGCGCCGCCGCCGCCACCACCACCGCTCGAGCCCTTCTTCACGCTCGTCACAAACACTACCAGCGCATCAACCATCCACCCCCGTGTGCAGTACCTCTTCTCCGACGACGACCTCTCCGTCCTCACGGCGAAAGAGCCCTCCTCTTCGTCCCTGCCGTCTTCTTCAACGCGCTCTCTCGTCGTGGACTTGGTCCCCACCCCCGACAACACCAGCTGGTCCGTCTCATGGGCCTCGTCCCTGTCCCCCGACTTTGCCCTCACGAGCTCTTGCATCACGGTCCAGCCCGACGGCGGCGGCGGCGGCGGCGGCGGCAATAACAGCGATGACAATGACAACGACAAGGATGTACACAAGGATAGTTTGGCGACGCTGCGGCTCGAGGGCGTGGAGCGCGATCCCCCCGATGCCAGTCGTTCAGCAGGCACTGGCACGGGCAGCCTTCCCAGTTCAGGCAGCGGAACCGCCCTTGGGAGAGAAGACGTGGACGCCCTGGCCGATGAGTTTCGACGCCGAATAGCCGTGCTGAGGAAAGTGGTTGGCGAGAGCGAAAAGAGGAGGATGATTATCGAGGAGGCCGAGGCGCGGTCTCACGCTCAGAATGCGTCGTCCCCCTCCCCACATGGACAAGACCAAGACCAAGACCGACAACAAGTTCTACTGGACGATCCATCCCACCGCCCGCGACGGCCAGAAAACGAAGATACCACCCCGGTGGCGGTGCGCGAGGGCCAAGATGAACCGCCAAGGGCAGACAAGGAGGACCCTGTGCGGGGGAATCCGCCGCCGGGAGAGTTTGATGAGGCGGTAGGTTCGACCTGGGGATGAGGCAAGCAAGGAAGGAAAAAAAGAAGGCGAATTTCCAAACGGACGTCTGGTGTGAAGAAGGACATTTTCGTGAGGGGTTTCATATTATGGAGTTTTTTTTTTTTTTTTTTTTTTATGTACCTTTTTTTTTTAAAAAAAAAACTGTACTATATCACTCCATCAACACTCTACAAATGCCAAAGCAAGCGTATTTCATTCTTAAACCACTTTTCCATAAAAAGTGTATCAAAAATAAAGAACAAGAAAAAAGAAAGAAAGAAAGAAAGAAAGAGAGAAAGAGAGAAAGAGAGAAAGAGAGAAAGAGAGAAAGAGAGAAAGAGAGAAAGAGAGAAAGAAAGAGAGAAAAGAAGAAAAGAAGAAAAGAAGAAAAGAAGAAAAAAAGAAAAAAAGAAAAGAAGAAAAGAAGAAAAGAAGAAAAGAAGAAAAGAAGAAAAGAAGAAAAGAAGAAAAGAAGAAAAGAAAAAAAGAAAAAAAGAAAAAAAGGGGGGGCGCAAGCAAGCAAGAATGGAGTCCGAAATCTGCAGCGGACATGTCCGGTGTCAGGTAGGAGAACGAGAGAGCAAGGGGGAATGATATATTATGGACTTTTGTTTTTAGTATGGTACTCTATTCACTCTATACATGCCAAAGGGGGCCGTGTTCTAAGGTTACTCTTCATCAAAAATCAGAATTTAAGAACAAAAGGAAAAAAAAAAGGGGGGGGGGAGTAAGACTGCGTTCCTTTTGGGACAACGGGATCTGCACGGGGAGAATACATACTGCACAGGCATGGATGTTAGATGTGTGTGTACGTGGAGATGAGGAAGACGTGTATACATTCGTGTGGTGCGTTGACGGTACTGGTGCAGTACCCTTTGGGTCGAACACGAATAAAAGGGAAAAAAGGACGGACAAACAAGACAAAGACTGTTCTGGGTCCAGGCGCGTACGTCTGCGTGCATATGCGTCGAGGGTTCTGTCTTGGGGGGGCAGAGAGAGAGAGAGAGACATGGTATCAGCCACCAGGGTAGGATTATCGTACAACCCGACCACACACACACATTTACAAATACACACTTGAGCAAATGCAGAAGAGAAAGCCTTGACTAGACGATCTAACCTAATCAACCCCCACTGTCCCAGGCCATGCCATCCAAATCTGGCCTCCTTCTAGACAAATCAGCCTGGAAACTTCACATCCCATCCCACAGGCCAGCGAGAACTATAGAGGTGCTCCTACTAACAAAAATGGAGCGGGGAATTAAAACACTACCGCCAAAGTTTGTTGACCTTTGTCGAAACATATTAACTCTTATATAAGTATTAAAGACGAAGAGAAAAAAAACATTTGCCCATCCCGCTGAAGTGTCCGTGTCGGTCAAAGACTAAAATTAGAGTGAGAATAAAAAAGAAAACCAGTAGAAACCAAGCTGTTCGTCAGGTATGAAGTCCTCAACGCCGTCGTGGTAACTGGCTGCATCGTTTTTGAAGCCAGCTTCAACACATGTCGCATCACCTCTCAATAACTCACAAAAGAACCGACCCTCGAAAATATCAGTCACTTTCTCTTCATTCTCTTTCTCTTTCTCTTTCTTCTTTCCATGTGCCCAATCGAGAGTTTCGTTAGTTGTTTAGTAGTTGGGGAGAGGGAGATTAGGTGTTGATAATGCGACGCATCTTCTCCGCAAAGGCTTCATCGATGGGAGCTCGGCCTTCCAGGGCAATGACATTGTTAGGAGCCGCGGCACGCAAGACCTTGGATGCAACATTGCGGGCCAAGGCTTCGATTTCTCGCTTAGCAGGCTTATTGCCTCCATTGTTGTTGTTGTTGTTATTGTTATTTTGGGCGCGGATGACAAAGATGTAAACGAGAACAATGATGACCACGATTAAAAGAATGGTCACTGATAAGTAAAAAAAGAAGCACGTCAGTGGGAATCGTTCTCCATGAGCAAGCACAAATGGTTGAAGATGAGAGGGGGGAAAGAAAAGAAAGGAAAAGCTCACCACAGATACCCAGGCAGATCCACTTCTTCTTTCTTGTCTTCCGCGCAGTGTTGACGGCAATTCCAATTTCTTCATTGCCTTTGTCAAGATTTTCCACAACCTCCTCACCCTTCTGCTCAATCTGCACGATAGCAGCGTCCTGTTGAATGATTAGCGTGTCCATGTCTTGGAACAGCTGAGATAATTCGACCATCTGTTGTTCAATCTTGAGCAGCGCGTCGTGTCGATCCTGAACGGCGCTCAGCGCGGCGCGAGCATTTTGCTGTCGATCACTTTGCATCAGGGCCTGAGCGAACATTTGGTTGTTATTCGTGTCCTCAACGACGGCCTTGACTTCCTCTTCTGTTGCGTCGGGTCGAACTATTCGGTATTGGCGCTTCATCTGTTCCTGAGTGCGCTTGCGGAACTGAGACTCGATCTGTTGATATTGTTGAATGGCACTTTTTAAACGACGATCGATACGGTCGACTTGGCCGCGGTACTGAGCAATCTGCTGTGGAGGCTTAGATTTGAGGGCACGAACGCGTTCCGTGAGCCCGCGGTAAAGGGCCATGGTGTCTGTTGAGAGGGCGTCTAGTTGTCTGTTGACGGAGCTGGCAGCAGAGCTATCGGCATCATCCAGAGAACGCTGCTGAAGCATGCGGAGCTTCTCGAGGTTGTGCTCAACTTCATTGATGCCATTATCGATGCCGCTGCACTCGTCCAGGATATTGCGGGTGCCACCGGGAGCAGCATTGCCCCCGTAACCAGTAGTCTGACCGATTGGAGCCATTTCTACATTAGAACCTGCTGATATGTTGCAGCAAAAGGTTTAGCACTTTTTCCTCCGTCCGTCACTTTCCAAGAAGAACGTAGCAGTCGGATTGTGGCTCGTACCTCCATACGCGTTGTCCTGCCCATAGCCACCGCCAGTTGCATATCCACCCTGCTGTTGTTGGTATGGTGGTTGCGATGGGGTTTGTCTACCATAACCGCCGGGGGCATTATCCCTCTGGTCGTAAGGGTTCTGCCGTCCACCGTATCTATTTTCAAAGCCCGTCAAGATTAGCCTCTGTTTGTCGTTTATATTTTTACGAAGCGCAAGTGAGTCGTCTCAGTCATGTCAAACAAGATCGAAAAAAAAAAAAAAGGAGAGGGCGGGTTCTCGGGGACGGAGCGGCGAGGAAGGAGAGAAAGACCAGAATTCGCTCCGTGAGATGCATATCTACTGACCCGTACTGTTGCGACATTGTCAGTAAACCAAGATCTAACCTCCCACTGAGGTATGGCAGTCATCGAATGTGGTCAGGAGGAAAAGCAAGGGGATGAAGTAGGATACAGCATGGGCAGGAGACGCGAACAAGTAAGAAACGTTGGCACTTTGGCAGTTGGCACGGGAATCATCTCCCTGTGCGTCGTGCACGTGGGGTTCGTCCACGAAACAAAGAGGGTCGGAAACAACAAGGAAAGCTGGCCACGGAAAATCTTTGGAGGTCGTACGGCCAATAGAGAAGGGGCCAAAGAGATGAAAATGAAACACTCACGCTCATGGTGGGAAATCGAAGAGCGCCGAGGAGCAAAAAGGTGCGACGTCTGAGAAATCACTTGAGCGACACGAGACACACCGGGAAGACGAAGCGCAAGTCGGGGACTGCTGTCGAATGCGAGAATATGGGATATTGAGGCAAAGGCGAAGAAGAAGAAGAAAAAAACCCAAAAAGACGTCGACAATGGAGGGCGGACGATTGCCGGATTAACTGGCAATTGTTAAGATGAAAGAGGACGAGGAAGCGCCGCACATGGTTGTGGCAATCAAAGGGTCTGGCCTTGCTAAAAGGGGGCTCAGCGCCTTACGTTGGTTCAGTGCCTCGCACCTCCCCAGCCACTTGTTCGAGGAGTGTGCTAGCGAATTGTTGGTTTTGCTGGCTGTGTACTAACAAATACCACGAGGAGCCAATCCAAGTACCTGGGTACCTAGACATCCCCCACGGCTACTGGTCGACCATGCAGGCGAGGAGCAAGCAGGTACAGTACACTACGCACACACCCTTGGCGTCCTCGGTGGCCGCAAAACCCGTGCATGTTACCGCGCCACATCTGGCTGCATGCATGTGCTTTGTCCTCTATGCCTTGCTGCTGGGCTCACGACTGCCTCGTTTCCGTTCTGCTCAAACAAATCTCGAGTTCATGGCGGGGGTCATGGCGGTCAATCAGTCAATCAAGCCGTGCTTGAGCATTCATGTGCATGCTGTCTGTCTGTCTGTCTGTCTGTCTGTGACGTCTTGACTCGTCGACACTCCGGCGCTCACGGTATCTCAGGGCGCCGCTTCGAGACAACCAATTTCAACCTCTTGATTGGCCCAGGGAGGACAAATTTACCATCCAACCCGTCGACCAGGCGCCGCCCCGCCGAATCAAGCCACAGCCGACATTATGCTGTGATCCATGATCTGATCCATCCATCCAACTCCCTCTCCAAGTAGGTACCTATCCCTCGTATCAAGTTGATGTCCCTCCAATCATTCCGGCAGTTCAGAGCCGCCTCCTGCATACCATTTTCTTTGTTCGCCCAAGCATGGGCAAGGAGTATTTCCCCCTCACGCGTCCAACCGCAGATGCCGGCACCAACAACAGCACATGCGTCGGAGCCCCTGGCGTAACTGGTCAGAAATGGCAGAAGCGGCCCAAATTTGTTCGCCGCTTGGGAGAAGGTCAGGGGGGCAGGGGGGATTAATCAGAATGAATCTGCGCTAAATCGACCCATGTTTCATGCGCAAGAGTTGGCGTCCAGATATTTCTGTCGCTGCACCCTTGTTTCGATGCTAGCTGCGACTCCAACTTTCTGTGGGTATCAATTCTCAGTAGATCCCTCCTCTAGGTAGACACCGAAATCTCCCTCCCGTCTGGGGCCTCCGGGCAGGAGTTTGTCATCGCTCTTGTACCAAGGACATTGTCATGGAGTGACCATTGGCAATATGGAGTTGCAGTACGTAAATGTAGGACCAACAAGTTTACAACCTGCTATACCTGCTATACCTGCTATACCTGCTATACCTGCTATACCTGCTTGCTTATCCGGGTACCTGGATTCTAAAAGGCTGTTGGCTAGTGCAACAAGGTCCACCACAATCGAGCCATCCGTCTCCGAGCGGGAATATTTGTGCCCAACAAAAATTGGTGCTGGCATCATCAAAGAATGGGCCCTGGCTCAATAGCATGATACACATCGGGCAAAAAAAAAAAAACTTGTTGCCTCCGCTAATTCTACAAAACAGCATAAGCCGACACATAGCTGACACTGAAATCGCTAGGCATTTCCACAAGATTGCTTCGTTGGTACTGTGTGATTCTGAACCGAGCCTTTGTATCATCATTTGCCTCCTTGGCAAGTGTCTCCAATGCAGCCATGGCTACACCGATGGGATGTCTACCACAGACCGTGTTCTTCGTCTGCTTTAAATTATCGACAAAGGCATCGTGTCTTCCGCTCTTGACAGCATCCATGGCCGTCTCGTCCAATAGTCTGATGGTTTCGTGGATGGGCGCGCCGGCCGGTCGACCATCTGACCTTCGCAAGCTCACCAGCTTGGTTGGGTCGTTTTCCGGCGAATAAACCATGTACTGAAAATGTGCTCCCCAGTGACAAAAGTCAGAGCTTATGACAAAGGCGTTCTCCTCGTCTTTCATGTAAGGCACCAGCAGTCTGCCCACGCTTTTTTCCTCGTCTCGGTCGTTGTCGCCGATCAGAATTGGGACTATGGACGGAAATTTGTCCGGCGAGCCAAAGGTCTCTTCGCAGCGCTTGTATAGGTATGGCAAGTGCATCTCCAGGGAGTGCTCTGCCGAGTCTCTTGATTTGGGTATATCGTCCATCTGCCCTGCTTCTTTGACTCTCTGGATCACGTCTCGGTCCACTGTGAAGCTGCCGAATGGCGTGGCATACTTTTCATATGTAGTCACGGCACATCCACGAAGGAAGTATGTGTGAGAAGGGCCAAGCACGAATACTCGCTTTGCTTTGGTAAGGTCCAGGCACTTGTACGCCCAAGCTGCGCAGGGGCCTGAGTAGGCATATCCTGCGTGACTGTATAACATGAGTTTTTTTGTTTTTTGTTTTGCATGTTTCATTTTTTGCTTTATTTTATTTTTTTCGGTTTGTTTGGGAAAGAAAAACATGGAAGAAAAGTATTTATATCTGTAAACAGGAGGAACATTCTCTAAACAACCCGCCAAGTGTGGGATGCAATGAACTCACGGTGCAATGACGATTCTGGCCCCCTTTATTGGCAATGAGGAACCATCTATGGTGTCCGGGACGTCGGATAAATATTCCTGCAGCTCGATGCCCAGCTCATCTGGTGAGGCGACATACCAGGAGCCTGCCTTTCCAGCCTGTCGGGTGGCCATTTCGTGGCTGAAGCTGGAGGTTCTCTTTGAGGTTCAATATGGGCGAAACCGCAACAATTCGGGTTTCAAGACAAGAACGTGTGTCGGAGTCGGCAGCTCGAGCAACGTCGATGCCGCAGTGAGATGACGGAGGAGTGATCAAGTGGCAGCACTCGAGCCTCGAAGATGACCGGATACACACAGAGGATGCCACTTGCCAGCAGCCTGTCGGCCTTGTCACTGAGTACTCGGTTCCGAGTGCCCCGCTGTCGTCTGCGGGGTAGCAAGCCGCGAAGAGGACTTCGGGGATAACCCGGGTCAGGAAATTGAATTTAAGAGGCACTTGGTGTGATATGGTTTGAACTTTGTAGCAAAGGAGATTGCCATTCGGGTTTCAAAAACTACAGTGTCGTCAACGTGTCTTTACTTACCACTCATCTTCTACGTTCGTACGTACGTACCTACCCTGGTAGGCATCCATTTCCTGTGCTCTCGTCCCTTTTCGTGGCCCAGCCATGTGTGCCCTACATGTCCTTTTCTAAGTCGAGACTTTATCGTGAACACGTCACGCATTGCTGTTCCATTTCAGATAGGCTAGAATTTTTAGGTGCAGCACCGTTGCGTTCCATGTGAAGTCGCATCCACGTCGGGTCGGAGAAGGACACTGACGCAGCACACGCCCTTGAAGTCCAGATACTTTGCTCACGACAACTCCCACCCCACCGCCACTCGTTATTTTCTCGCATAAAACCTGTCACAAAATATCGATACGTGAGGGAAAACCCGCCCAAACACTGCCAGAGCAATAGGGTAGGCAAGAATCTGCGATGGAGACAACCTTTGACTCCACTGACTGCCCACTTAAACCTCCACAAAAGAGTATTGAGCTGACCAATTAGCATGTCTAATTCATGCTCTGCGGAAAAACACAAAATCCTTCTTCTTTCAATCACTGCACCATCGGAGACGGGTTGAGAAAAAAAAAAAAGTTGGCGAAAGAAAGAGAATACACACGTGTATCGATCGCACCGCAACGACACGGCTTCAACCACCCATTGAATTGACGACTTCAGCAACGACAAAACGCACACAAAATGTCATTCAGAGGTGGCCGTGGCGGCGGCTTTGGAGGTCGAGGAGGTGGTGGTTTCCGAGGTTAGTGGTTTTTTCTTCCTCTTCTTCGCGATTGCGCACTTGGGATTTTTTTTTCGCGAAGCTAGATATCCAGAACCATCTCGCATTGCCAGTGAAGGACGACAAATAACGAATTAAACAACAAAAAAAAAGCAAAGCCGACTTTTGAGAGCTGACTTTTTTGTTTCGATAAGGAGGTCGAGGTGGTAGCTTCGCCCCTGCTGGCCCCCCCGCCGAAGTCCAGGAAATGGGCATCGTCCAACACGCTGTCGAAGGCGAAATGTTCTGCCGCTCCTCCAACGTCAAAATTCCATACTTCAACGCGCCCATCTTCCTCGAGAACAAGACACCCATCGGCAAGGTCGACGAAGTGCTAGGCCCCATCAACGAAGTCTACTTTACCATCAAGCCGCAGGAGGGCATCGTCGCCACGAGCTTCAAGTCCGGCGACAAGGTGTACATTGGCGGCGACAAGCTCTTGCCACTGGAAAAGTTCCTGCCCAAGCCCAAGGTCCCCGGGGAGAAGAAGCCCAAGCGAGCTGGAGGTGCCCGCGGCGGTCGTGGTGCACCCCGTGGTGCCGGTGGCCGTGGTGGATTTGGTGGTGGTCGCGGAGGCCGAGGCGGACCCCGTGGTGGCGGCGGTTTCTCAAGAGGTGGTGGCCGTGGCGGTGGCCGTGGAGGATTCGGCGGCGGTCGTGGCGGCGGCCGCGGCGGTTCTGGCGGTTTCTCACGAGGCCGCGGACGCGGTGGTTTCTAGAGCAGATGGGAATTCGGGTCATGATTTTGTGGCACAGGGCAAAAAAGTGGGAGAGGAACCGGAAAACAAGACGAACAAAAAAAAGCCTCTTTACGAAGAGAAACCCCGAGACGATGTGATGCAACGTTCCGTGGAGAAACGTGCTTGACCGTTGTTTGGCCTTCTGTTTTGGGGGGCGGCCTCGGGGGGAGGGGACAAAAAAACAGAGCAGAGCCTTCTTGCTTACAAGATACACACACACACACACACACACACACACACACACACACACACTGGGCGTTTATGGAAATATTCTTCTTGGCCACTGTGGGTTTTGGACGGTGGCATCGTTTGTGGGTTATAATGTATTCAGACCGTCGCATCTACCTACCCATATGCCTGGAGGGATTTTACTGGTTGCTTTATTTTATTTTTGGGATATCTGGAATTGAAATGGTATTTTGAAACGGCTTTGCAAGAAACGGCCTATTTACGCTTCATGTCCTGAGGCGGCAGGAGTTTTGTCTGCATGACTGATAATGGTCGTGCAGCTTGACGAATAGCGGCAGCTTTATTGCCAGAATCTCCTGTTTAGCCGGGTATTGTGGCATGCCCGCGAGACGCTCATAATGACCTCGTACGTACGACGGACACTTTTCAACAAAAGAGAGAGGGTGCGAGTTTAGGAGAACGGGCCATTTCCACCCCCGTAAGTCGCGCGCTCTCCAGGTACCTGGTTGGCCAGTCCTTTGTTCTTTTGAGGTCCATGAATATTGGTAGATGTCTCATTGGGAACATTGATCGGTACGTACTCTAAACAATGTCGGGACAGCCGCATTACGTATCAAGACGTGTACGCCTCGATAGCAGCCAGTTACTCACAAAAGGCAGTAAAGTCATGGTCTCCTTCGCTTGACCTTAGTTCCTCTTCTCAGATTGAACAATCCCAAGCATCTCCAGAATGCAGCTCTGCAGACGTGTATCCCGAATCGACATGGTAGAACCCATCCCTGCCCCGTGCTGCCCAGGGTCCAAAAGTGCATAGAGGCAGACAAGACAGACTGGCTCGTCATAGATTGCTGAATCCCCAGACGCCTGGCCGGTCCATGGCACCGCCCTTATCGCCACGAGTCAGATTTCGTGCCAGGTTACTGAAGATGTAGCTCCGTCTAGCAAGGGAGTTTCCAGGATGATGTAGTTCTGTGTGTAGAGTGTATACCGACCTCTGACTCCGATTCATCGGCTGTCCCTCCCCTTGATGTAGGTCCCTTCTGTACTCGATGACTCAAGGCACCTCTTCTCGGATAGGAATCCGTATTCCGTTATTGTCTCCAATTGTTTATCCTATTTGGCCAGGCTGGCCTCGACTGCTAGACTATTCACGCATCATTTCGACAAAGGCTCTTTTTCTTGGTGGAAAGGGTCTAGGGCGTGAGTGCAAAATAAAAAAATATAAAAAAAACAAAAACAAAAACAAAAACAAAAACAAAAACAAAAACAAACAAAAACACAAACAAAAACACAAACACAAACACAAACAAAGCCGAGTTGCAATCGCCCTACTCTATTAGGCATGACATCCTTCTCTTGAAGTTACGGCACAAGGGGCATGGTATTCTGCCTCTTTTTTTCCGTTTCCGTTTCTGTTTCTTTTTTCTTTCTATTTCTTTCTTCTCTCTCTCTCTCTCTTTCTTTTTCTTTCTCTTTTTTCTCTCTTTCTCTCTTTCTCTTTTCTACCTCTTCCTTTCTTTAATAACAGAAATCAAAACAAAATCTAATTAAATAAACAAGAATCAACAAAACTTTCTGACCGAGACCATGATCCAGCCTTATGCCTACTTTCCGAAAAGCATGCTCGACGACCCCGTCTGCTAGCCACACGACTGGTCCGAGAATCGCATATGAATGCTAGACTGAATTGCAAGTAGCAACACCACCCGCGCCATTTTTACACACCATTTCCTCAGTGAAAGCCGGCGAGGGCCTTCATGACCTTTCTTCCTTTCTTTCTTGCACTTTACATTGTTACTTTTAACTTTCATTCAATGGTTTTAATGCTTACGATGACGTTTTACTACGGCGTCTTCTATCCCAGAGTGCACTTACCAGCGAGCAAGAGCCCCTGCACGAGTGCGTACGGGAAGCAACCAAAAGGTTTTCACGACATGGCAACAAGAGAAAAGATGCACTGCAAAAAAAATGGCAACGAGATAAAACCATAAGAATCATTTACAAAGCACCCGCCCCGCCCAGAAGACATAGGATAGAAGAGAAGAAGAAAAATGCAAAAAAAGATGTCCCCGGTGAGAGTCGAACTCACGACCTTCGGATGACTCCAACCTGGGGCTGAATCATATCATCATATGAGACCGACGCTTTAACCAACTAAGCCACGGAGACGAATCATGTTTGTTGGGGGCATGCTTCGCTATAACGTTATATGAGGGATACACGCAAAGATAGTAAGAAAGCCGGTGCCTCCACCCACACATATTCTCAAGGTACTGCACATTTGTACACTAGGGTATGCATCACATTGACAGACACAAAGAAGTGCGTCCATTCATTCAACGCGCTTTTGCACACTACAGCTTTCATTGCAAGGCAGAATCCGGTGCTGAACAAGTAGCAAAACGTAGTCAATCACAACATGTACAGAGCAACAACCAGCATTTTCAAAGTCCGATACTGTGAAACCACGACCGCACATTGTCTGCAATCAATCTCATTCAAATATCTGGTTCACCAATGTACCGAGGTACACCGTGTTCTTCTATCCGAGGAAAAGCAGACTTTAAATTGGCGTCCATGTCCTTCATTCAAACACATCCGACGCCACCCTCGAAACGCACCCTTCAAAAAACCATCTATTCCAGCCTTGGTTGCGATTTCCCCAAAACGCCACTTATTTTGATTTCGATACAAAAGGAAGAAAATAAAATGAAATAAAACCCGCCGATATCAAAAAAAAAAAAATAATGATACAGAATGGTCCCATGATTAAAGAGTGTGAGTATGCCAGTATGTGTGGTCTTCAACCCGACGATGGCTGCTGCATAGCGAAAGGCTATATCAAGATCTTCCTGGCTCCTGGCAAGGAAAAAAAATTGAAATAAAAGAAAGAGCCTACTCCTTCCACAGCATAGTCTATAATGAGCCTTTTTTTGATTGGCTGTGTATGTGTGTGTGTGTGTTGCTTGTCCTCGTATGTGCTTTTTTAATGCATATAAATTTTGAAAGGGAAAAAAAAAAGTAAGAATGTAGGACATCAGGTGTTGGTTTTTCCATTTGCCTTTTGTAGGTTCTCGACTTAGAGCGTCCAGGTTGATAGCACTCTCAAGTCGAATCGCTACCTCGACGAGTCGAAGATGGCTGAGATAGCGTTTCGGCACCAGGGCAACAGCCCTGTTCTTGGCAGTCGTCGATGCATTCCAAAAGACAAGCATTATCACTGGCACCATCCAGTCCGCCATCGATTCGCAGTGCTGTAGCATCTCCGGCTCGTCGGTGTTGCTGGTCAAGACAGAATTCAGGTTGAATGGTGGCGCTGTGAATGCCGTAAGCGTGAAGACATTTTCGGGCCCTCTTGGCCAGCTGCATATACTTTTCACCACTGTGCTCGTTGATCGGGAATGCAACTTGCAAGTGCATGCTGGCGACGACCTTGGTGTCAGATAATTGCCAAACGTGGATATGATGGCAGCTGACTACTCCCGGAAGACCCTCAATGTCTTGGCGAATCTCTTGGACGCTGATGTTCTCAGGAGTCGCTTGTAGAAGAACTCTTGCCGTAGCTAGAGTCAGGGGAATAGAGGTCTTGAGGATAATGGCGGTAATGAGAAGTGACACGGCCGGGTCGCAGTACAACTTGCCCGGCCAGTCAGTGAGCCATATGACAAGCGCGGTGATGATGACACCAACGTTTCCCAAGGCGTCGCCAAGAACGTGAAGCATCATGGCGTTCATGCCCATGTCAGCATGATTGTGACCGCTCGCCTTGGTGCCAGCCTTTCGTGGCAATGTATGATTGTGGCCGTCATGTACACTTGAGTCTCGGCGAGGACGCTTATGAGGAACATGAGACACGTGGGAGTCACTCTCGATGGTTCCATTGTTGCCCTTTCTGCCATTTGTAAGGAGGGGAGACTCCTCATTGACACCCGTCTCTGAGTCGAGGCCAGGTGCGTCTTCACTCGTATCACTTCCGGAGCCCAAACCAAGACCGTATGATGCGGCTAAACTAGCATTGATGATATCCTGACGGAAGCTTGCAGGGTGAATGCTCATATCATCAATGCTGTGGAAGCGAGAGTGACCATTCTTAGTGGAACGCTGCGGAGCGCGTCCCCTAGACTGTCCGGAAGCCCGGGTTCGACTGCTGACATCATTCCGGTCTCTTGTGTCATCTCCGAAGCGGATGTGACGATTGGCCTCGGAGCTCTCGTTTGCGCGTCTTACGATGACTTCTGGAAGAACGTCGCCGACGGCGCCATCCTCGTCAGCCACGCTGCTTCGCAGGTCGCCAGAGTCTCGCCTTTGTTCAATGGCATGGGCGTGGTCGTGTCCGTGGTCGTGTCCATGTCCGTGTCCGTGTTCGTGTCCGTGGTCGTGGTCGTGATGGTCGTGGCCATGCCCGTCTTCTTCATCCCCATGTGAGTGTCCATGGCCGCCGAGAACAACAAAGCCAAGTAGGTTAGACGCCAGACCTGCGCATCCAACAACGAGGATGAGCTGGGGCTGATTGATCTCCGGGGGTTCGACGAGACGGGTCAGGGCTTCGAGAATGATGGACACGCATAGTGCGATTAAAAAGACGGCGTTGAAGAAGGCACCGAGGATTTCAGCGCGAACCCACTAGGTAGAGGAGAGAAACAATGTTAGCCCATAAAAAGGAATATGAAAATAATGATGAAAAGATGAAAAGATGGATCTCCAAAAGGGCCATCGAATGCATACGCACTCCGAATGTAAACTCATCGGTTGTCTCTTTCTGAGCCGCGACGACCGCCCATAAGCCGATTACGAGTGAGATGATATCATTGAGCTGTGGCGAGAAGTCAGCAAAAACCACATGCGAGCGGCACAGAAGGGAGGGAGAGGGACGGGGTGGAAAAGGCGGGAGGACTCGGATTTGGCGTACCATGTGAAACGCGTCAGCAGTCAGAGCCAGGGAATGTGCGAGGAAGCCGCAGATGAGTTCGAGCAGGAAGAAGGCCGTGTCGATGGCAATCATGACCTTGATCCGAGTGCTCTTGGACCACGCCATCTTGAACCAAGAGACACGACGGACGGCGCAATGTTGCGCGACTGATGCGTTGATGACGATGGTCGAAACAGACGAGCAGGCGATGACTCAACGGTGAAACAATGACGACGGCCGTGAAGGAAATTGTCGATGGAAATAAAGAAGAAAAGAAAGAAAGGGGGTGACTATGTGTCGGGAGAAGGAACAACGGGGTTTTGCAATCATAAGAGCGAGAAAAGAAACCAGAAACGAGGACAAAGGTCAGATGAGGCGAAAGAAGGTGGTGCTTCGACTGACTTGTACTGGTGGGGTGTGGTCAAATGGCGCGATGGGACTTGATTGCATGAACCATCAAAAATTCGATTTAGCCATCAAACTCAAGTCACCAGGCCGTACGAGGAGTCCGAGAACTCGGAGGTAAGAAAGTCCACAGGTACCGACCAGCGCTTGCGACCAGCCGACCAGCCAACCAAGCAGCATCATCCTTGTCCAATCTGCACATGGGGCGTGTTGGGGCCACTTTTTGAAGACGGGACTCACGGGAGACTCTGCAAAATCTGGAAACTCTGGAAACTTTGGGAAACCCGAGAAACTCTGGAGGTTTCTGGCGGGACCCGGCATGCAGGACGACTACGACCTGGACGCCTGCATCGTGGCTACCATTGGCCGTGGTGGACTAGTGTGGAACCGAGGCTTTGTTGGTTTTTTTTTTTTTTTTTTTTTTCTTAGCTTTGAGTTTTGCAGAAAAAGAAGCCAACCAGTCTGCTGCAAAGCCGAGGCACGCGAGGCACGCGAGACACACCACGCAGCGAGATGTCGGCGTCGAGAGAGAAAAAGAAGAAAAAGGAGGACAGGAGCTGCACTCGACGCCAAAGGACGGCGGACCGAACCTTCCAGCTCGTTTTCCCTTTGTCCCGGCGGCAGTCCAGTCCGGTCGCGGCTCTACGGCGACATGATCGATGCTGCTGTTCATCCTGCTGTCAGCTGCATGCCGGACGAATCATGACGGAGTTCTGCTACACAGAATATGCAGAGTAAGCAAACGACATGCAAGCACGTGAATGGGAAATGGGAATGGAACGCAGCACCCTCCGAATGAAACCCACCCTCCGAATGAAACCCCAGCCGCATCCGCGCCAGTCGAAAAAGTTATATACAATAGAATCCCTGTTTGATTTTACCAAAAAAACATCCCGGCATTCTCAGACACCTTGGAAGCCTCCATGTCCCGCACAAGGACTCAGATACCCCATCACGTCGCTGCCACTTACGTCTGGTCTGGTCTGATGCCATGTCATGTACGGAGTATACGGAGTAAGCACCGAGCAAAACCATCACGTCACTGGCATTAGGCAACGCTGACAAGAGCTGGAACCGAGACAACCGGACCATGGCACCCTGGCACGATTCCACGCACAAAAAAAGGCCGGTTCATCAATCAAATCGGATCGACATGCACATGCAGCCATGATACATATGGCCTGCATGTAAAGAGAAGCGACAACAGGCCTTCTGATATCTGTTGTTCGATGCTCCCGACGAGACAGCCCGATAGTGAACGCCACGCCACGACGGGAGTCGACTTACTCTGGCAAACTGCATGGGAGAGCACCACATTTTCGACGCCTCATCATCATGCCGGACTTTTAGCAACCAGTATGCTTGGACTGCACAAATCAGTCCCAGAAACCCAGTGCAGTCATGGGGAAAATTCGAATTACACGCTACGCGGGATGCAGTCGAACTAACAAGAACGCCTCGTCCCATCAAAGTTGGATGTTGCCGGCACTGACTGATACTTGGAACCACACGCAATCCGCAGCAAAAGTGTCTTCTATCACTTCCAAACTTGGACAACTCCAGAGTACTCCGTATCATCATCATCGTCAAACACCCCTGTGACTGCGTATCGGCCGCTGGTTTTCAGACAGGGGAATGGGCCGACGGCAGTCGAAACTCGTGTTCAAGGCGTTCTCGTTCTCACACGGTACGGAGTCATATTCGACCAACTCCAATGAATTGCGTCAACAGCGATTTGCTCCAACGGGCTCGCTAAGCTTGGAGGCTGGAGACTTTCGGAGCCGGCCCCGGCCCCATCTACGGAAGAAGATGATATCCTTGGGAGGCAAGGCAAAATAATTGCTCGTTCCCAAAGATCAGCGTAATGTCCCTCTGTCGCGTCCGAAGCAGCCAGACGTACAACCTCGGCCTACATCCATTCTCATCTGTCATTCTCCCCTTTCCTGACATTTGTTGTCGGTCGAGAACACATGCTGATGATGCGCGGTCCGTACGTCTATCAATCGCCAGCAGCGCTCTTTATATCTCATTCTGGCGACCAAACTACGACAAAAAAATATCATTGAACGTGTGTGACGGACCAATGGGCCAAGTCTGAATTACAATTGTTCAAGACGAACAGCAGACCAACACTCTAAGGACACGTCCGGGCAGGATAACCACCAGCATGGATACACATTCTATCCAGAACGCAGGTTCCAGCTCAGAGATGACGTGACGCGCTCTGCTCCCGCAGCATCGTCTTGCATATACTTGCACATAAAAGCTTGCTGCTCTTTTCCGCCCCTTGGTTTTTGTCTCGTGCCGAATTTGACGATGCCTCTTCCGATTTTCTGCAGTGGACTGACTGCCTCACAGATTGACCAGGTCGTTGTCTCACGTCTTCCCATCCACTCCGTGTATTGCCTAGCGTCCAAAAGCACTCATCTTGACTGATGCAGGATGTGGCGTCACACGCAGTCGATGAAGACGGCGGCTTGGCACAACCACGGATTCAAGTCTGCTTGCGCCTTGGGGCCGTTTCTCTGATTTACTGGGCCACTGATGCACGTAGTGTTTACAACGGTTGTCTTGTAGTAAGTGTTTACAACGGTTGCCCTGTAGAGTGTCTGCCACACAGTGACTCGGATGTGTTTTGCATACGTTGAACTGCGACGTTACAGCATGCCGTTTTTTAGTATATTCATGGGTGTTGATAATAGGATTCTTCTGCGTTGCATGTCGTAGTGTTGAGAACGAGTTATTTTCCAGGTTTTATACATCGGAGCTTGACCGCCGCGTGCAGCGTGCACTTTGTATTTACATCTACCAGTATCTATGTAAAAGGCTTTATACATTACATCTTCTAGTGCTGATATCAGGAGTCTCCTGCATTGTATGCCTCCGTGCAGAGAACGAATTCTTTCCAGGATTATACAATCGGGGTGTGCTGTAATGTGCACTCTAGAATTATATTCACTATCTACTAGGCTTTTATACCTTATTTCTTATAGTGCTGATATCGTGCTCCCAATCTTATCCCCAGCCTTTCCAAAGTCCTTGATACGTGACACTCATCCGTGTTCGCATCGTGGTCCTTATCCATCAACCCATCATGTCCAACCGCACGAACCACGCTGTCTTTGCAATGCCATCTTCAGTACTACCTCCACCCCCGCCCATTTCCTCCATTTTTATCTCGTAGCCTAGCAAAGAATATATAGCTTAATACATTAATTAGTATAATGGAACCTGCAAAAACCCCTCCCCATGACCCCGTTCTTGAAACAAAAACCCTCTTTTCCTCTCCCATTCTCTGCGCACCACACCACATACAACATGACATTGCACAGCCAGCCGCCCCGAAATTCTAGCCCCCCATCCAAAGCACAACATCCACCTCATCCTCAAGATCCATCTCATCGGGCGGAAAGGGGGGTCATGGCATGCGAGCATCCATTGTGCTGCTCACGACGTGACACATGAGCGTGGAGGAAAGGAGCTGCATTGCTCCTTTCGTGAGTCGGTATGCGGGGGTGGACTTGAAGTGAGTTTATGCTTTGGATTTATGGAGTGGAAAGGTTTCTGGGTTGTTTATGTAGTTTTTTTCTTATCTTTATATCTTTATATCTTTATATCTTTATATCTTTATATCTTTATATCTTTATATCTTTATATCTTTATATCTTTATATCTTTATATCTTTATAT
>SRPU01000103.1:0-34168 GCA_018360185.1 Claviceps lovelessii
CTTTTATAATTATTTCTTTCTTTTTTATATAATTAATAGTTAGCTAGTAATTAGTTTATTAATAGCTAGCTATTAGCTAGTATAGCTAATACTATAAAAATATAAAAGCTAATAAAAGGTTTTTAGTAAAAAGGTAGTAGCTTAAGGAAAATAGTAAGAAATTAATATAATACTTAATAAGAGTTATTAAAGTAACTTATAATAATATATAAACTACCCCTAAGGGTAAGCCACTACTTTACTATACCTTTATTAACCTACTTTAATTTTTATTTTATAATATATACTTTTTTATAATATTAGTTAAGTTTAGCTAGTAGTATATATTTATATATAGTTAGAATTAGTATAAAGCTACTCTAGCTTTATAGTAAATACTATTATAGTTATATATAGGTTTTCCTCCCTACTTTAGGGTTTTTTCTATATAGTTTTAGTAGCAGAGGTACTAGGTATTAGGCTTAGCCTAACTAGAGTATTAATAATAAAAATAATTACTTAAAGAAAGAGCTTTTATATATTTTTGAAGGTAATATAACTAATACCCCCCTTTTTTTATACTAATACTATAGCTATAAATATATATAAATTATATACTTTAAAAGTTATATAAATATAGTATTTAAATTCCTCAAACTTTATACTTTTTAGCTCTTTTTTTAAATATAAAGTATATATATATTTATTAAACTAAAAAGAACTTTTTGCAAATTCGCCCGCACTGCAGTAGTGTCCTAAAACTAACTCTAAACCTCTTAAAAAGTATAGAAAAACAATTACTATAATCATTTACCCCTATTTTAATAGTATATTAGTATTATAGTATAAATATAGTAAATAAAGTAATATTAATAAATATTAATAGTAAAAACTATAGCTTTATATAAAGCTATTATCACTTATTTATAAGTTAAGGTAGCTTTATATTAATAATGCCTTAAGTTACTTCTATATTAGTATTAATATATAATTAGATATTAAAATACTTTATAATTAAGTATAATAAAATAGCTAAACTTATACTAGCTATAGTGCTAAAGAGTATGTAAAATATTATTCTCTATATAAATAATATAGCTTTAATATATACCTAATATAGCCTTCCAATACTATAAACCTTTATTATAATAATATTAATAATGTTGACTTTACTATTACTTTATAAGCTTATTATAGTTTAAAACTTTAAAGAAGTAATTAAATATATAGTTAAAAAGGCTATAAATACTGAACATATACTAGCCTTAAGCTAAGCTAGTATTATTACTAAGGGGATTTTCTAATCTCTAGTTTAATAAAATTACTTTATAACTATAGTAATATCTCTATAAGTTTCCCTGTGGCGCAGTGTTTAAGCGTTATAGAAAACCTCGTCCCATTTCTTATATAAGTAAGAATTATAGGCGGTTATAGGTTTAATTTCTACATAGGGTATAGTTTTTCCTTAGTATAGTAGGGGCTATATATTAAGGAGAAATTAGACTCTAATTAGCTAGAAAAAGTAGGGGCTTTTTTAGCTAATCAGTAGCTTAGTAAGCTAAGAAAGTAGGTCTACTCCCCCCACTTATCCTAGCTTACTAAGTAGTGTAGATTAGCCACTCCTACGTTATATAAATAAGCAAAATTACTCCCTAGCTTTTTAAGTGCTAAGCTAGTTATAGCTATAATTGCTAGAATTAATAGGTAAAGGGTAACTAGGGTTATAAAGCAGGAATAATAGAGAAATTCACTATAAGGTAACTAAAGTATAATTATTTAACTAGCTTCTTATAGAAGGAAATTAGACTTAGAATTTTAGGATTCCAAAAAGTAGATAAAAATTATATATTTAGTTAGGTTTTTTATCCTATTAGGTAACTACTAATTAGCTAATTATTACCTAATTAGTACCCTAATAAAGGGTTTTCTATAACTAAATAAGGTATAAGGAGCAGAGGTTCTAGATACAGCTAAGCATAAATTGCTAAAGCTAGCTAGCGTACAATAATAAATAAATAATTTAATAATTTAAATAAAGCTTATTTAAATTTATTTTAGCTTTGAATTAATTTTAGTTATAAATTTCTATAAACCCAATAATAAATTTATTAATAAAGAATACAAACTTACTTTAATATTTAATAGTTATTGTTATAGACTAGCCTAGATAGCTACTGCGATCTAGTGTTAATAAAGTTATTATTATTTATAAAGGGGAAGGGGAGACTACTATCCCCCTTCTTTATATATACGCTATATATATAGTGTATATCCTTAGGGTTTACTCTATAAATATAATAGGTCTCCTTATATACCCCTCTCTTACTCCACTAAGGATTTAAGCTACTAGCTTAAATTTATTATATAGCCCCTTTACTTACGCTGCCTTCTAGCTATTAACTAGCTAGTAGCTATTTAAGTAATAATAATAATATAAAAGTATTAGTAATATAATTTAATAGGTAGAACTATTATATCCTAACTAGTTATAATATAGTGCCTATTAATAATAAATAAACCTAAGAATAGAAATCCTAAAATCCTAAATTAGCTAGCTAATTATATACTAGCTATTAACTATAAATATCCCCTCTAGCCCTTAGGTTTCTATAAATATAAGTTCTATATTATCTCTATATTTTACCTTTTATTAATACTTAGGTTTTTATTTAAAAGCTTATTATTACTATTTTTTTCTTTAGCCTACCTCTATTTTATTATTTTTTTTTTTTTTAGTATTAATTCTTTATTACTCTTTATTAAATTCTTTTAGTAAGCTTCCCTATTACTATTTATTTCTTTAAAAGCACTTAGCTAAGTATAGTAAGAATATAGCTACTACTATTAATGCTTCTCTTCCCCTCTCTTTACCTTTAAATAGCTACTATATTTTAAGCTATTATAAAGTAAAGGGTAACTTTAAAAATAAATTATTTATCTTTATTAATCTCTTTAATTTAAATATATAGTGCTTATTTTATATTATATATATAGCTAATAATAGCTTATTTTTATATATTTTAGGCTTAGCATACTTTTATAAAAAGTGTAAATAAAGAAAAATAATATATATATAAAATACTACTATATTTACCTAAAGCCTTATCTTATACTACCTTACCTATAAAATAGTAGTAGCTATTTACTATAATAAAGCTATAAAGGCACTATATATCTTTACCTATAATACTATTAATAGTAAGGAGTAAAGAATTATATTAACTAAGCCTTTTAAGGCTTTTTATACTTAATTTATAATTACTTTATATATTATTAAAAAGTATACTATACTCCCTATAGTTATTAGTTTCTTACTCTTACCTACCTTAATTTATTTAAAGTATTTCTAGTTTATTACTATAAAAATACCTAAATATTCCCTATTTATTATTATTATTAATTCTACTATAATTTATTCTCTAGAGACTAATATTAACTATACTAATGCCTAGTTATTTAAGGTATAATATTAGGTTAAATAATTAATGCCTATATATTAAGATTTATTTACTAATATTTAGGTATATTAAACTATTATATTTATTCCTTTTTTTTTACTTATTAATAAGCATTTATATATACTTATACTACCCCCTTTTACTAATTTTTATAAAGTTATATTTATTCCTTTTAAAGGCTTTTTTAAACTTATATTAAGCCTTTTTAAGGATTTTTTTAAATATATATTACTCTCTCTCTATAATCTCTTTAAGAGTGGGTTTACTATATTAGTTTACTTTAGTTTTTTAAATTTATTTTAATTACTACTTATTTCTACTACTATACTACTACTACTACCTTTAGCTAGTTTTACTTAAACTTAGGGTATAATTAGCCTAAGGCTAAGAAACCCTTTTTTATTTATTATAAGCTAAAAGCTACTCTAACTACTTAACCTTAACTTACCTTTTATAGCTATATTTATTAGGTAGTATAAGAAAAAGAAGAAAAAAAGAAAAAGAAGGCCTATTTAAATCCCTTATTTACTTTACTAGAAAATAAGTAGTATTAAAGTATAGAAATATTAGAGCTAAATTAAAGCCTATATAAAGACTAGTATTATTAGAGTATATATTAAATAGTATACTATATAGAGCTAATTAAGAAATATATTATACCTATATTAGGCTATTATTATAATATATATTGCCTTAGTATAATTTAAATAGTATTAAAGCTTTAGTATTCTTTAGGTTTTTAAGTAGTTTCTATATTAGCTATATATAGCCTACCTACTTAATTAATATATTATAATACTTATTATATTCTTTAATGTTTTTTATAGCTAAAATAAATTTAATTTAATACTTAAAGGGTTTATTTACTTTATTATCTTAAGGCTATATAAGGCTTAAGTAAGAGTTTTATAATACCTAGAAAGAAAGGGGATTATTTACTATATATTTTATTAAATTAATATAAAAGATAGAATATATCCCCTTTAAAATATTTAGTTTTATAATAAGGGGGGTTAAAACCTTAAGTATAGTATATTTAGTTATTATTTAATTTAGCTTTTTACTTAAATAAAGGGTATAAATATTATAAAGGCTAAGCTATACCTTATTTTTTAGTTAATAATACTTTATTAAATAATATAACTTATTAAAGAATTTTTATTATTATTATTAAGTAAAGTTAATAGTAGCTTAAGTAAGTACTATACTTTATTTAATATATTTAAGAAACTAAACTACTTAACCTTTAGCTAATATATAACTTTAGCTAAAAGCTAGTATATATTAAATAAAGTTAATATTAAAACTATAAAGAGCTATATATATACTAAAGCTAGTAACTAAGGAAGTATAATTATTAAGTATAAGCTAGTATACTATAAAATATATAAGCTAGTTTATTTAAGTAAAGAAGACTATTACCCTAAGCATTACTTATATCTTTTAGTTTATATATTTAGTACTACTATTAATTTAAGGATAATAAAATATAAAAAGAAGCTATATAATATTAATAAGGGAGTAAAGTATTAACTAAAACCTACTTACTTAGTTTAAGCCTTAATTTAAAATAATACTTAAGGGGAATTTATAAAAACACTATTAATAGTTAAGAAAGTATTAAGTATATACCTTAGTACTTATACTTATTATAGCCTTTAACTATATATACTTAAAGAGGTAGTTTATAATAACTATAAAGAACTAAGGGGTATTTATATTAAATTCTAGGAGATTTATTATAAAGTTTACTAAAATCTATAACTAATATTTATTTAGCGTTAGAATAGGTTAGAAAAGGCCTTATTATAGGCACTAGCTTTTATAAGCTTTATAGTAATAGTAGTTTTATATATACTATATAATATTTATTAATATACCTTCCTAGTAAAAGCTATAATAAAGTGCTTAAAAGGTTATATTTTTCCCTAAGTAGCTTAATAAGAGTAAGTTATAGGTTTATTAAATTAATATTATAATAAAGGGCTTATACTATAGTGCTTAAAGATAGCCTTAAAATAATAAAGCACTATAAGTATTAATTATATAATTACTAACCTACTAATAAATAGCTATCTTAGTAAGAAACTTTTAAGCCCTAAATTACATTACTATAATCTTTAGTTAATATATTAAATTAGCCTATATACCTTAGTTCTAAAGGCTTTAAAGATAAATATTAGTAAAGAAATTATACCTTTATAGGTTAGTAATAAAGGCTATATCCTAGGTTTAATCTATATTTATTATAAATATAGGCTAAATAGAAAGTAGGTATAATAAGTATATAATAAATACTAAGTAGAGTAGAGATTAGGTTAGTAGGGGTTCCCTTAATTTATTTTATTTATAATAAAATAGTGTATTAGGGTATACTATTTAAAAGCCTAGGTAGTAATAAAGGTAGAAATTAAAGAGAGAGAGAGTCTTTACCTAATATACTTAATATTTTAATATTTCCCTAGGGCTTATAAAGTATTTTAAATTCTTATAGTTAATAAGAATTATAAATAGCTTAAAAATACTATAAAGCTTAGTAAACTAAGCCTTAAGGTATAAAATAATACTAAAAAGCTCCTTATTATAAATTATATAGTTTTACTAAAGGGCTATAAGTTTAGCTAAGTAATAGGCTACTAATTATAGTATACCTACTATATTATATTACAAGAAATAACCCTTAAGCACCTTCCCTAATATATTAGCTTTAATTACTATATTTAAAGTAGGGTTTTATTATATAAGGATAGAGGCTAATAAAAATATATTTTTAAGGCATTAAAAGGATATTTAATACTTAAGAAACTAAATAAATAAAATACCCTTCTTAGTAAGGTTAAGTAAAGGCCTAGTAAGGTTTAAAAAATTAGCTATAAACTCTTAATAAAAATTTATAAAGCCTAAAAAGCTATATACTCTTTATAGCCTTATTAATGCCTTTTATTCTTAAATAACCACTATTTTAGCTAAGTTTAGGTATACTATATAGCTAGCTTAAATAATAAACCCTAAGTACTTAACCTTTATTATACTAAAAGTATACTTACTAATATTAAGGTATAGGCTAGCTTATTAAAGGTATAAAAGAATATCCTTAGTATACTATATATACTTTTTATATATACTATTAATATAAATAAGAATATTATTTAGGTAAGCTATAGTATAAACCCCTAGGGTATTCCCTAAGGCTTTATTAATATATTATTAAAATATTATAAATGCCTCTATTAAGCTAAAAAGGTATACTAACTATTTAAAAAGGCTAAACCTTATTTAAAATACTATTAAGGCTTTATTCCCTTTAGCTATATATAAGTAATAAAAGGTAGTGTAAATATCTAATTTTATAAACTACTAAGTACTAGCTAAGGACTATAAAGTCTCCTTAATAAGTAGTAATAAGTAATAGTTTTAGTTTATAATTTTATTTAATACTCTATAGTTTATATAAAAATACTAGCTACCCTTTACCTTTTTAATTAATAATATTAGTATAGCTACTAAGGAGAAAAAGGCTTAAATTTAACCTTTATTTATTAGGTTTATAATTTATTTTTATATTTTTAATAGTTAATTCTATAATATATTATAAAGGGGTGCCTAAGGTAGGTTTAGTATACTACTATTAGAATTATATTATAATTAAATATAGTAATTAGCTTAGCCTTAGTAAGAAGGTAAGGCACTAGCATTCTTATAGTAAAATAGGTTTTTAAAGTTAGCTAGCTTACTAAGTAATAAAAAAAAATCTTTATCTTTCTCTAAAGGTGCTAGGCTTAATATAAAAGTAAAAATAATATTAATCTTATATAAACTTATAGCTATAATACTACTTACCTTATTTAACTTTAATATATATTAAGCTAAACTAGTATATACTAAGCCTATTATAGTAATTATTAGTAATATTATATCTTAGGTATTAAAGGTATAAATCTATAAACTGCCCTATATATAAATAATAAGTAAGCATTTAGTAGTATATAGTATAATATTATTTTAAGCTATTTATAGCGCTTTAAGGATATAGTTTTATAAAAGACTTAAAATAATATAAGCTATAATAAGGAATATTTACCTATTTAAATTAGCTCTAAATTATATAAAATAAGTAATTTATAGCTACTAAGAGATATTAGTATAGCTATACCTTATTACTATTATAATAGTAGTTAGGGTATATAGTTAAGTTAAGGGAATTTATTAAAGGCCTAACCTTTAAACTATACTTTTATTTATAATAGTATAGTTATTATAACTATTATTTACTTAAGTATTAATAAACTAAAAACTATTATAAAAAAGGGAAAGGAGAAATAATGCTTTCTTTATATAATATTTTATCTCCCTATAAACATTTAAGCTATTACTAATATAAATATAATATAAGCTATTACTACCTATATATATTTTACTACTAAGATTTATATAGTAAAATTATTTTTTTCTAAATTAAAACTATTTTTATTATTAAAGGCCTTTTTATTAAAGGTATTTAAAACCCTAATTTTAGGTTTCCTTAAAGGGTAGTAGGCTAGAAGTTAAGTATAGCTTTTAATATAATAGCTATTATTATTATAATATAAATATTATTAAGTAGCCTTATAGTATTTAATAATATTTTCTAAAACCTATATTATATATACTATACCCTTAATAGCTATAGGTTTTATACTAAACTTAGCCTTATTAAAGAACTTATAGCTTTATTTAATGCCTATAAAGCCTATAAAGTTAATACTTATTATAGCTATATTACCCTTATAGTTATATTTACCCTAAGGCTAATAGTATGCCTTAATATACTCTTTAATTTAATATAAATTAATATTTAAGGTAATGCTATAATATTATATAATTACTATAAAATAGTTAAAATAGGGAATATTATAATCTATATAATAATTTTTTATTTATTTATTAAATTTTATTTAAAGCTAAGTAAGTTTTACTATATTTACTTATATACTACCTTTAGCTAGGTAAAGCTTCTATTTAAAGTAAATAAAGAAATTAATAAACTACTTATTTAAATATTACTTTAGTTAGTTTAGCTTTATAATTATATATTTCTTTTAATAAGGGTTTATAAATATAATATTAAGGTAGTTAAGAAAATAACTAAGTATATATTAGTAATTACTACTAAGCTTAAAGAATAAAGTAATTTATACCTAAACCTTAAATAATAAATTCTAGTAAATAAGGAACTATTTATTATAGTTAGTACTAATAAAGTCTAAGTTAGCCTTTAGCTTATATATTATAAGGCTTTACTAAGCTTAAAATAAAGCCTTATTTTTATTATAAGGATTCCCTATTAAAAGCAGTTTATATTTAGGTTATACTTAGTTAAAATGCATTAAGGTATCTATATAGAATACTTAATTTATTAAGGCTACTTAGTAATATAGTTCTTTAAGCTAAGCTACTATTAAAATAATAGTTTTATAAAGATAGTATAAGTCCTATATATTACCTAATTAGGCTACCTATTTATAATACTAAGGGTCTATTATATTATATATATATAAATAAATATTATAAATAATATTATAATAAATAATAATTATTATAAACTAACCTAAATAGCTATTATAATTTAGTGTTAATAAAGTTATTATTATTTATAAAAAAAAAGGGGAGATTACTATCCCCCTCCTCTATATATATGCTATATATATAGTGTGTGTCCTTAGGGTTTGCCCTATAGGTGCAATAGGTCTCCTTACGTACCCCTCTCCTGCTCCGCTAAGGATCCGAGCCGCTAGCTCGAATCCATCACAATATTACTTTATATAATCTCTTTTACTTTACTTACCCCTTAATTTATAATAAAAAGATTTAAGCTAAATACCTTATATTTTACTTAGTTATTATTTATATATAGCTTAGTAGTAGCTTATTATTAGTAAGTAGTAAAGCTAGTTAATATAATAATTTAGTAACCTTATTTTAAATATTTAGAGTATTAGCTATTAGTTATATATTAAAGCTATATAGCTTATTAGCTATAAATTTAGTAAAAAATAATAGTAAGTATAATACTTATACTTTTACTATTACTTTTTTAAAGAAGTAATTTAGTTTTTAAAATAAGCTATTTATAAAGTTTAGCTTACTTAGCTAATACTTTATAATAAAGTTAAATAAGTATAGCTTATTAAAAGTATTTACTTAGTAGCTAAATACCTTTAGCTTTATAGTAAAGTACTTATAATTTAAGTAATTTATAATAACTTAAATAGAGTGCTTTAAATAAGCTAGGTAATGCTTTTATATTTAAAAAGCCTTTTAAATAATAAGAAGCTTACTATTTAGTATTATATATTTTAGTTCTAAGCTAAATAGCTTCCTTAATATATAAGCTATAAAGTATTAGCTACCTAGCTATAATTAAGCTATAATAGCTTTAATAGTAAAGGCTAATATATTTATCTCTATTTTTAGTAGTGCCTTTAAATTAAAATAAATAAAAATAAAGGCTTTTAAAAACTTTTACTTAAGTTAATTAAATATAGCTAGCTTACTATTACTTAGCTATAAAGCCTTTTTATTATTACCTTTTAGTAAGTTAGTAAAAGGGATAGTAATTTTACTATATTCTTAAATAAAGTATTTATAAAATCCTATAAACCTAAGGAAATACTAAATGTGATGGATTTGAGCTCGCGGCTTGGATCCTTAGCGGAGCAGGAGAGGGGCATGCAAGGAGACCCACCGCACCCATAGGGCAAGCCCTATAGCTATACACTATATATAGAGAGTATATATTATAAAGAGGGATAGTAGCCTTCCTTTTCTTTTTATAAATAATAATAACTTTATTAATACTAAATTATAGTAGCTATTTAGGCTAGTCTATAATAATTATTATTTATTATAATATTATTTATAATATCTATTTATATATAAATAATATAATAAACCCTTAGTATTATAAATAAATAGTCTAATTAGGTAATATATAAAACTTATACTACCTTTATAAAACTATTACTTTAATAGTAGCTTAGCTTAAAGAACTATACTATTAAGTAGCCTTAATAAATTAAGTATTCTATATAGGTGCTTTAATATATTCTAACTAAATATAACCTAAATATAAACTACTTTTAATAAAAAACCCTTATAATAAAAATAAGGCTTTATTTTAAGCTTAGTAGAGCCTTATAATATATAAGCTAAAGGCTAACTTAAACTTTATTAGTACTAACTATAATAAATAGTTTCTTATTTACTAAAACTTATTACCTAAAGTCTAGGTATAAGTTACTTTATTCTTTAAGCTTAGTAGTAATTACTAATATATACCTAGTTATTTCCTTAACTACTTTAATACTATATTTATAAACCCTTATTAAAAAAAATATATAGTTATAAAGCTAAACTAACTAAAGTAATATTTAAATAAGTAGTTTATTAATTTCTTTATTTACTTTAAATAAAAGCTTTACTTAGCTAAGAGTAGTATATAAGTAAATATAGTAAAACTTACCTAGCTTTAAATAAAACTTAATAAGTAAATAAGAGATTACTATATAAATTATAATATTCCCTATTTTAACTATTTTATAATAATTATATAATACTATAGCATTACCTTAAATATTAATTTATATTAAATTAAAAAGTATATTAAAGCATACTACTAGCCCTAAGGTAAATATAACTATAAAGGTAATATAGCTATAATAAATATTAACTCTATAGGCTTTATAAGCATTAAATAAAGCTATAAGTCCTTTAGTAAGGCTAAGTCTAGTATAAGACCTATAGCTATTAAAGGTATAGTATATATAATATAGGTTTTAGAAAATATTATTAAATACTATAAGGCTACTTAGTAATATTTATATTATAATAGTAATAGTTACTATATTAAAGGCTATGCTTAACTCCTAGCCTACTACCCTTTAAAAGAACCTAAAATTAGGGTTTTAAATACCTTTAATAAAAAAGCCTTTAGTAATAAAAATAATTTTAACTTAAAAAAAAATAATCCTACTATATAAGTTTTAGTAGTAAAATATATATAGGTAGTAATAGCTTATACTATATCTATATTAATAATAGCTTAAATATTTATAGAGAAATAAAATATTATATAAAAAAGGTATTATTTCTCCTTTCTCTTCTTTATAATAATTCTTAGTTTATTAATACTTAAGTAAATAGTAATTATAATAACTATACTACTATAAGTAAGAGTATAATTTAAAGGCTAAGCCTTTAATAAATCCCTCTAACTTAATTATATACTCTAACTATTACTATAATAGTAATAAGGTATAGCTATACTAATACCTTTTAGTAGCTATAAATTACTTATTTTATATAATTTAAAGCTAACCTAAATAGGTAAATATTCTCTATTATAGCCTATATTATCCTAAGTCTTTTATAAAACTATATTCTTAAAGCGCTATAAATAGCTTAAAATAATATTATACTATATACTATTAAATACTTACTTATTATTTATATATAAGGCAGTTTATAAATTTATACCTCTAATGCTTAAGATATAATATTACTAATAATTACTATAATAGGCTTAGTATATACTAGTTTAGCTTAGTATATATTAAAGTTAAATAAGGTAAGTAGTGTTATAGCTATAAGTTTATATAAAATTAATATTATTCTTATTTCTATAGTAGGTTTAGCACCCTTAAAGAAAAATAAAAACCTTTTTTTATTACCTAGTAAGCTAGCTAACTTTAAAAACCTATTTTATTATAAGAATACTAATACCTTACCTTTTTACTAAAGCTAGGCTAACTATTATATTTAATTATAATATAATCCTAATAGTAGTATACTAGACTTACCTTAGGCACCCCTTTATAATATACTATAGAATTAGCTATTAAAAATATAAAAGTAAATTATAAACTTAATAAATAAAAATTAAATTTAAGCTTTTTTCTTCTTAGTAGCTATACTAATATTATTAATTAAAAAGGTAGGGGGTAGCTAGTATTTTTATATAAACTATAGAGTATTAAATAAAATTATAAACTAAAACTATTACTTATTACTACTTATTAAGGAAACTTTATAGTCTCTAGCTAATATTTAGTAGTTTATAAAATTAAATATTTATACTACCTTTTATTATTTATATATAGCTAAAGGGAATAAAGCTTTAATAGTATTTTAAATAAGGTTTAGCCTCTTTAAATAACTAATATATTCTTTTAGCTTAGTAGGGGTACTTATAATATTTTAGTAATATATTAATAAAGCCTTAGAGAATGCCTTAGGGGTTTATACTATAGCCTATTTAAATAATATCCTTATTTATATTAGTAGTATATATAAAGAGTATATATAGTATACTAAGAATATTCTCTTATACCTCTAATAAGCTAGCCTATACCTTAATATTAATAAGTATACTTTTAGTATAATAAAGGTTAAGTACTTAGGATTTATTATTTAAGCTAGCTATATAGTATGCCTAAACCTAGCTAAGGTAATAGCTATTTAAAAATAAAAGGTACTAATAAGGCTATAAAGAGTATATAGCTTCTTAGGCTTTATAAATTTTTATTAAGAGTTTATAGCTAATTTCTTAAACTTTACTAAGCCCTTATTTAACCTTACTAAGAAAGGTATTCTATTTATTTAGTCCCCTAAGTATTAAATATTCTTTTAATACCTTAAGAATATATTTTTATTAGCCTTTATTTTTATATAATAAAACCCTACCTTAAATATAGTAGTTAAAGCTAATATATTAAAGAAGGCGCTTAAAGGTTATTTCTTTTAATATAATATAGTAAGTATACTATAACTAGTAGCCTATTACTTAGCTAAACTTATAGCCCCTTAGTAAAATTATATAATTTATAATAAAAAGCTTTTTAGTATTATTTTATACCTTAAGGCTTAGTTTACTAAGCTTTATAGTATCTTTAAACTATTTATAATTCTTACTAACTATAAGAATTTAAAATACTTTATAAGCCCTAAGGAAATATTAAAATATTAGGTATATTAAGTAAAGACCCTCTCTTTCTTTAATTTCTACCTTTATTATTACTTAAGCTTCTAAGTAGTATATCTTAATACACTATTTTATTATAAATAAAATAAATTAAGGGGACCCCTACTAACTTAACCTCTACTTTACCTAGTATTTATTATATACTTATTATACCTATTTTCTATTTAGCCTATATTTATAATAAATATAAATTAAACCTAGAATATAGCCTTTACTACTAACCTATAAAGGCATAATTTCTTTACTAATATCTATTTTTAAAGCCTTTAAAACTAAGGTATATAAGCTAACCTAATATATTATATAAAAATTAAGGTAGTATAGTTTAGAGCCTAATAGTTCCCTACTAAGGTAGCTACCTATTAATAGGTTAGAGACTATATAATTAATACCTATAATACCTTATTATTTTATAGCTATCTTTAAGTATTATAGTATAAGCCCCTTATTACTATATTAGTTTAATAAACCTATAACTTACCTTTATTAAGCTATTTAGGGAAAAATATAATTTTTTAAGCACTTTATTATAGCTACTATTAGAAGGATATATTAATAAATATTATATACTATATATAGAACTACTATTATTATAGGGCTTATAAAAGCTAGTGCTTATATTAAAGCCTTCTCTAACCTATTTTAGCACTAAATAAATATTAGTTATAAATTTTAATAAACTTTATAACTAACCTTCTAGGATTTAATATAAATACCCCTTAGTTCTTTATAGTTATTATAAATTACCTCTTTAAGTATATATAGTTAAAAGCTATAATAAGTATAAGTATAAAGGTATATACTTAATATTTCCTTAACTATTAGTAGTATTTCTATAAATTCCTCTTAAGTATTATTTTAAACTAAGGCTTAAATTAAGTAAGTAAGTTTTAATTAATACTTTACTCCCTTATTAGTATTAAATAGCTTCTTTTTATATTTTACTATTCTTAAATTAATAGTAATACTAAATATATAAATTAAGAGGTATAAGTAGTGCTTTAAATAATAATCTCCTTTATTTAAATAAACTAGCTAATATATTTTATAATATACTAGCTTACCCTTAATAATTATACTTCCTTAATTACTAGCCTTAGTATATATATAGCTTTTTATAATTTTAATATTAACTTTATTTAATATATACTAGCTTTTATTTAAAGCTATATATTAGCTAAGGAATAGGTAGTTTAATTTCTTAAGTATATTAAGTAGAGTATAGCACTTACTTAAGCTACTATTAACTTTACTTAATAATATTTGTAGAAATTATTAAATAAATTATACTATTTAATAAAATAATATTAGCTAGGGAATAAGGTATAGCTTAGCCTTTATAATATTTATACTCTTTATTTAAATAAAAAACTAAACTAAGTTATAGCTAAATATACTATACTTAATATTCTAACCCCCCTTATTATAAAACTAAATATTTTAAGGGAAATATATTTTATTTTTTATATTAATTTAATAGAATATATAGTAAATAACCCCCTTTTTTTCTAAATTTTATAAAACTTATATTTAAGGCTTATTTAGCCCTAAGATAATAGTAGAGATATACCCCTTAAATACTAAGTTAAGTCTATTCTAGCTATAAAGAATACTAAAGAATATAGTAAGTATTATAATATATTAATTAAATAAGTAAGCTATATATAGCTTATATAAAAACTACTTAAAAGCCTAAAGAATACTAAGGCTTTAGTACTATTTAAATTATACTAAAGTAATATATATTATAATAATAGTTTAATATAGGTATAATATACTCCTTAATTAACTCTATATAGTATACTATCTAATATATATTTAAATAATAATAAGCCCTATTTAGGCTTTAACCTAGCCCTAATACCCCTATACTCTAATATTACTTATCTCTTAATAGAGTAAATAAGGAATTTAAATAAGCCTTTTTCTTCTTTCTTTTCTTTTTATTCTTATACTACTTAGTAAATATAGCTATAAAAGGTAAGTTAAGGCTAGGCAGTAAGGGTAACTTCTAGCTTATAATAAATAAAGAAGGGTTTATTAGCCTTAGGCTAGTTATACTCTAAATTAAAGTAAAACTAGCTAAAGATAGCTATAGTAGTATAATAAAGAGAGTAGGTAATAAACCTAAAATATTAAAATAAGGTAATAATAAAAGTATACCTTTAAAAAGGTTATAGAGAGGAATAAATATAGCTTTAAAAAGATTACTAAAAGGAATAAATATATTTTTAAAAAGTTTAGTAAAAGGGAATAGTATAAGTATATATAAATATTTATTAGTAAGTAGGGAAGGGGTAAATAATATAGTTTAATATACTTAAATATTAGTAAATAAATCTTAATATATAAATATTAATTATTTAACTTAATACTATACTTTAAATAACTAAGTATTAGTATAGTTAATACTAGTTTTTAATATATAAAGGGTAGTAGAATTAATAGTAATAGTAAGTAGGGAATGCTTAGGTATTATAATAATAATAAACTAAAAGTATTTTAAATAAGTTAAGATAAATAAGGGGAAGAAGCTAATAGCTACTATAGGTATAGTATACTTCTTAATAGTATATAAAGTAGTTATAAATTAAGTATAAAAAGCTTTAAAAGGCTTAGTTAATATAATTCTTTATTCCTTATTATTAATAGTATTATAAGTAAGGATATATAGTGCCTTTATAGCTTTATTATAGTAAATAGCTACTATTATTTTATAAATAAGGTAGTATAAAGTAAAACTTTAAGTAAATATAGTAGTATTCTATATATATATTATTTTTCTTTATTTATATTTCTTATAAAAGTGCACTAGGCTTAGGATATATAAAAATAAGCTATTATTAGCTATATATATAATATAGAATAAGTATTATATATTTAAATTAAAAAGGTTAATAAAGGTAAATAACTTATTCTTAAAGTTACTCTTTATCTTATAGTAGCCTAAGATATAGTAGCTATTTAAAGGTAAAGAGAGGGGAGAAGAAGTACTAGTAGTAATAGCTATATTCTTACTATACTTAGCTAGGTGCTTTTAAGGAAATAAATAGTAATAGGGAAGCTTACTATAAGAATTTAATAAGAAATAATAAAGAATTAATATAAAAAAAAAAAAATATATATTCTTTAGTTTTATAGGGAGTAATAGTAGGCAGAGCAGCTATAAATAGAAGATAGAAAGGTAATAATAGGTTTTTAAATAAAAACCTAAGTATTAACTAAAGGTAGAATAAAGAAATAATATAAAACTTATATTTACTAGAACCTAAGGGCTAGATAGAATATTTATAGTTAATAACTAATATATAATTAGCTAGCTAATTTAGAATTTTAAGAATTTCTATTTTTAGGTTTATTTATTATTAATAGGCACTATATTATAACTAGCTAAAATAATAGTTCTGCCTATTTAATTGCATTACTAACTCTCTTATGCTATTATTATTACTTAACTAACTACTAGCTAGTTAATAGCTAGGGGGCGGCGTAGGCAGAGGGGCTATATAATAAATTTAAGCTTATAGCTTAGATCTTTAGCGGAGTAAGAGAGGGGTATATAAGGAAACCCACTACACCTATAGGGTAAGCCCTATAGCTACACACTGTATATAGAGAGCATATATTATAGAGGGGGATAGTAGCCTTCCTTTCCTCTTTATAGATAATAATAACTTTATTAACACTAGATTGCAGTAGCTATCTAGGCTAGTCCATAACACTAAATATCTATTATACTATAAAATAGCTACTACTTTACTATTACTTTAATATACTTAGGCTTTATTTTAATACTATTAAGTATAATAATAAAGCTAAGAAAGCTAATATATATAGTAAAGAATTTATATTTATTAAGGTTAGTATAAAGCTTAGCCTTTTAAAGTTTTTATAAAACTTATTTAATATATTTTTTATATACTATTAAGTTACTACTATAAATTAAAATATTATTTAAGTAAATAATATAAATAGTATTAATAAGCTCTTTTAGTATATTATTAATATACTTTTAAAAAGTAGCTAGTATATTTATAAAGCTAAAAGGCATTATAAAATATTTAAAGTGCTTATATTAATAGTAAAATACTATTTTTTACTTATTACTCTTATAAATATATAGCTAATAGTATATATCTTTTAAGTTAATCTTTATAACTACCTTTACTCCCTTTAATTAGTTAAGGATTTTTAAAATTAGTAGTAGTAGGGCTTTATTTTTTTTATAACCTTATTAAGGCTATAATAGTTAATATATAGCTTAAGCTAACCTTTTTTTTTTAGTATAAATAGAATTAGGGTATTTAAAGAACTTATTAATTATTAAATTTATTTTTTTTATTATATATAAGCTAAATATTTATAGAGAACTTATAGCTTCTTCTTAGTAAAATTATAAATTAGCCTCTAAAAAGGTATTTTACTATTAATTAGCTTAATTATATAAGTATAACCTTTTAAGGCTAGAAGCTAGCTTATAAGTTCTTTTAAAAATATATTTATAAACTTAGTATATACCTTTAGTAGCTTTTTTATAGCTAAGTTATTACTTAGTTACTTATTATTTTTACTTTACTTATTAAGCTAAGGTTTTTTTATATTACTTTCCCTTACTTATAGGCTAGTTTTATTTTTATTATTCCTTAGCATTTCCTTAACCTATACTAAGGCTAGTATTAGTAATATAATTATATTCTTTTTTTTATAATAAATTTGCTTTAAATGCCTTATAAATATAAGGTATTCTTATATTATTAAATATTACTAAGTTTTATTATTTTAAGATAGAATTTATAGCTTATAGTTCTTTACCTAGTTAGCACTTAAAAGTAAGTCTTTTTATATATTAGTAATATAATAGTAAACCTAATATATTTTACTATAACCTATACTATTAGTAATATTAACTAACTTATTTAATATACCTTTATATTTAAGTAAATTACTTAAGGCACTAGCTAATAGTATAGTATTTACTTCTATATTTACTTAATTTTCTTTATTTAATATTTTAAGGTAAATAATTAATCTTTTAGCTTTTAAATTAAATAATACCTTAATAGCTACTTAATAATAATCCTACTATATAAATACCTTTATTCTTATTTTATTATCTATCCCTTTATATTTAATTACTTTATTAATACCTAGGGTATTTATTTTATAAAGAGTATTAATTATAAAAGAAGTATAGCTTTAAGGCCTATTAGTATTAATTAAAATTAAGTTTATATTTAAGGTTCTTAGTATTAGGTTTTTATAGTATAAATAGTGCTAGCTTATAGTATATTTATTACTTTTATATATAGTATAGTTTAGTTTTAAATACTTAGGGGATATATATTTCTTTTTTTAGTACTTATAGTATTAAATATTATTAAAGTCTTTATTATTAAAAGGTTTATAGTTATATTACTTTTAATTTATTACTAAAGAGTATAATTTTTATTACTTATACTTTATAAAACTTAAGTATTCTTAATTACTTAAGGATTTTTTATTAGTAATTTTTACCTTTTAGCCTTAGCTTTAAAAGTAGTTTTAATTTTAAGGAAACTTCTAGCTTAATATTTACTTTTTAATAATAAAATTAAAGCTATTAAGAAATATATAAATTTAAAGTTATTTTAAAATAGCTTTAAAGAGCTTAGCTTTAACTTTACTTTATTTTTAAAAAAAAGTTTAGAATAATATTTTATTATTTTATTAAAGGTTTATTAATACCTTAATAGCTTTTAAGTAGTAAGTATTTTTATTAATAGTTTTAGTTTTTAGCTATTTTATAAATTCTATCTAAATATACTCTTTAAAGTTTATAAAGCTATTAGTAGTAGTATATTATATTTATTAATGCTTTATATTATTAGTAAAGTAGCTATTAGTATATATTACCTTAGTAGTATCTTTAAAGAATATATAGGGGTTTATAGTAAATATTATATATAAGTTTAATAAAAAATTCTAAAAGCTTTTATAAGTATTACCTTTATATATAAAAGCTTTAAGTTAGGCTTTTATAAGTTTTATATATATAAAGAGCGCTATAACTATAAAGTAAGCCTATAGCTTAAAGGTTATAGTATAACTAATATTAGGGGTATTAATAATACTAAGCTTACTGCTTTTATAATTTTTAGTAAAATTAACTTCTTTAAAGGACTTTTAAAGTGCTTTAAGGTTTTTATACTTATTAGCTACTTATATAGCTTATAATAACTAAGCTACTTTTTTAATCTTTTTATTAAGGGCTATTTCTTTATTAGTATTTTAATTATTTATATAAATAGGGTTATAATTTTTAATTATAAAATACTTTTTTTTTTTAATTATATTTAATAAATAATTAGCCTTTTATAAAACTATAGTAAAATTATAGCTAGTTAAATAGGTAATTCTTTTAATAAATATTCTAATTTAATTAATAATTTACTATTTTTAAAAAAAAAAGAGATTTAGTTATTAAGGCTAAATATAGAATACTACTTAGTAAAATAAAGACTAAGATATAGAAAATATACTATAATATAGCTATTAAGTAAAAGGGTAGTACTTAAAGGTATAAATCTCTACCCTATTATATAAATATATATACTTCTCCTTTTATATACCTCCTTAGCATGCTACTAGATTATAGCAAGGGCACTATATACCTTACGACTTCTATGCTCCCCTTAGGTCTTATAAGGCTAGCTGTACGCAAAGCCTTAGGGAGGAACGGTTATAACAATAATAAAAAGGCTATAAATATTTAAAATATACTAGCTATAAGGTAAATTAACATTTTCACTAAAGGGATTTTTTAGTTTTTAATTTAATAAATTTACTTTATAATTATAATAATATTACTTTAAGTGAGTTCGGAACTTTTCGCAAATTTACCTACACTACAGTAGTAAAGTAGAACTAACTCTAAACCCTTTAAAAAGTAGAAAAAAGAATTACTATATTTATTTATCTTTATCTTTAATAGTATATTAATACTAAAGTATAGGTATAGTAAATAAGGTAATATTAATAAATATTAATAATAAAAACTATAGCTTAATATAAAGCTACTATTACTTATTTATAAATTAAAATAGCTTTATATTAATAGTACTTTAAATTACTTCTACACTATTCCTAATATATAAGTAAGTACTAAACTACTTTATAGTTAAATATAATAAAAAAGCTAAACTTATACTAATAATAGCACTAAAAAGTATATAAAATATTATTTCTATAAAATTAATATAGCCTTGATATAGCCTTAATATATACTTAATATAGCCTTTTAATACCTTTAATCCTTATTATAATAATATTAATAATATTAACTTTATTATTACTTTATAAGCTTATTATAGTTTAAAACCTTAAAAAATAATTAAATATATAATTATTAAGGCTATAAATACTAAAAATATACTAGCTTTAAGCTAAGCTAATATTACTATTAAGAAAATCTTTTTAATTCTTAATTTAATAAGCTTACTTTATAACTATAGTAATATTTTTTAAAGTTTATTATAAAACTATTATTAAAGGTATTACTATAGCTAAAGCTATTTAAAATTATTTACTTATAGATATTATTATTATTATTAATTAAGCTATTAATACTAGTATTATAATAATAGCTTACTATCTTTAAAGTAAAAATACTCTTATTATATTTTAAAATATAATAAAGCTTTATATAAAAAATATTATGTAAATTAGCATTATTTTTAAACTAAAAGTAATACTAAGCTAATATATATTTAATATTATTATTAAGGGTTTTCTTATATATTGTATATAGAATTTAAAGGGAGAGTACTAACCTTTAGTGCGATGGCACCGTTTTTCAATGTCTTTAGCTCACGTTAAGTAAGCTTTGCAGGGCCAGTCCTTTAGCTAGCCTAGCTGCACTATGGGTTAGCGGCAGCAGCGCTTTAGGTTAGGATAAGCACTTACCACTAGGGCAATAATTTTATTTATAAATAGTATCTTTATTAGTACTATAGTTAGTTAGAAGCGGTAATATAGCAGCACTGCTATAATAGTAGAATTAGGGGTATACTTATAATAAAAATAATAAATAAAGAAGAAAGAAAGAAAAAAAAAGGTTAAAAATAAGGAAAAAAGGGTAGCTTTTACAATTATTATTTTTTTTATATAATTTATAATTAGCTAGTATTTAGTTTACTAATAGCTAGTTTTTAGTTAGTATAGCTAATACTATAAAGGTCTAAAAGCTAATAAAAGGTTTTTAATAAAAAAGTAATAGCTTAAGAATAATAGTAAGGAATTAATATAATATTTAACTAAAGTTACTAAAGTAACTTATAATGATATATAAACTACCCCTAAGGGTAATTTACTACTTTACTATACCTTTACTAACCTTCTCTAATTCTTATTTTATAATATACACTATTTTATAATATTAGTTAAGTTTAACGTAATATACCTTTATATATAGTTAGATTTAATATAAGGCTACTTTAGCTTTATAGTAAATAATAAAATAGCTATATATAAGTTTTCCTCCCTACTCTAGGGTTTTTTCTATATAGTTTTAATAGCAGAGGTACTAGCTATTAGGCTTAGCCTAACTAGAGTATTAATAATAATAATATAGAATTAAAAAAAACTATATTCTTTAAGCCTTAATTATAGCTAATAGCTAGGGTTTTATATAAATTATAGTATTAAAAACTATATAATATTACTATATACTTTCCCTTTATTATTATAGTTAATAGTATTAATATAGTAAATAAGCTATACTATACTAATATTATTTATAAAGCTAAAATATTTAAAGCTAAGCTTTAAAATAAAACTATTTATTTTTATTAGTATTATAAGTACTTTACATTTAAATGTATAGCTATATACTATATTATACCTTTATAATATAGTTATTATACTATTAGCTATTATATAAAAAATAAGCTATTTTACTTAGTATTATCAAAAGCTATATAAAAATAATATATAAACTATTTAAAACTATACTTTATATAGTTTAATATATATAATATTATTAATAAGTAATAAAGCTAAGTATATACTATATATTTAATATAGCCTTTAATTTTCATAAAACCTTTTTTTAAATTAAAATAAAATAACTAAACTAAAGAATTTAGCTATAATTAAAAATAAAATATAAGTAATTCTTTATTATAAAAAGTATTACTATAAAAGTAAGTTAGTAAACTATATACTTATTTCTTTAAATTAAAACTAAAAATAATATAATATTTATAAGTAGCTATAAAGGCCTTTTTAAACTAATAATCTATAATTATTATAGCTTTAAATAAGCTAAGCTTAAGTTAATATATAATATAAGGTATATACTTAAAATTATAGACTAAAATATATAAAACAAAACTACTTAATATACTTAATACTAAAATTTTAATTTAAGACTAATATAATAATAATATAAGAACTAAAAACTATAAATAGTAAACTATTAAATTTTAGCTTTAGTTGTTTTTAATTTATAACTTACAATAGCTATATTATAATCTATATATATTACTAATATAAACTTAAGTTATAAATAGTATAAGTAAGTAGAGATTAATACTTTACTATAATAATAAAATATAATATTTACTTTATATTATTATTATTTAATACTCTAGTCAGGCTAAGCCTAATAGCTAGTACCTCTGCTACTAAAACTATATAGGAAAAACCCTAGAGTAGGGAGGAAAACCTATATATAACTATAATAGTATTTGCTATGGAGCTAGAGTAGCCCTGCACTAGTTTTAACTATATATAAAAGTATACTGCTAGCTAAACTTAACTAGTATTATAGGAAAGTATGTATTATAAAACTAGAATTAGTATAGGTTAGTAAAGGTATAGTAAAGCAGTAAATTACTCTTAGAAGTAGTTTATATATTATTTTAAGTTATTTTAGTAACTTTTATTAGGCATTATATTAGTCCCTTACTATTTCTCTTAAGCTACTGCCTTCTTACTAAAAACCTTTTATTAGCTTTTATACTTTTATAGTATTAGCTATACTAGCTAGTAGTTAGCTATTAGTAAACTAACTATTAGCTAACTATTAGTTATATAAGGAAGAAAGAAATAATTATAAGAGCTACCCTTTTTTCTTTATTTTTAGCTTTTTTTCTTTTTTTTTCCTTTTTTATTAATTACTTTTATTATAAGTATGCCCCTAACCTTTTATTATAATAGTGCTACTATATTACTACTCCCTACTAACTATAGAGCTAATTAAAATACTATTTATAAATAAAATTATTACTTTAGGGGTAAGTGCTAACTTTAACCTAATATATTACTACTACTAACTTATAGTATAGCTAGGCTAGCTTAAGGACTAGCTTTATAAGGCTTACTTAATATAAGCTAAAAATATTAATAAATAGTGCTATTATACTAAAGGTTAGGATTTCTCTAATGCCTATACTATTACTATCTTTAATTTATATAAATACTAGTAGTATATACTTTAAGTATATAAAAGCTAAAAAAACTTATTTAAAGGTAAGTATTTTATATATTATTTATATTAAAGGTAGGTTAGTAGCTAATTAATACTATAGCTAAATTAAAATATTACTTTATATTAAGAAACTATTAAGTAAATAATAAATATATAAAATCTCTATACTTTTAGGGAGCTTATTAATATAAGTTTATAGTAGTATTATTATAATGCTATTATAGTATTAGTATAATATTAACTTAAGAATAAGCTAAAGAGTATAATACTATTTAAAAGAAGGTATAATAACTTATAAAGAAAATAAAGGTAGCTACTATAGTAGTAATATAATTACTTAGTAATATTATAGTAGTTTTAGCCTTAACTTTAATTAAGGGTAAGATACTACTATAGGCCTATTATATTATTAATATACTAAAGAAGTATAATAACCTTTTATAGGAGATTTATAGGCTTAGCCTAATTATAGTATAGGGCTATGTTAGGGAGGGGGGAAAGAAGGAGGTAGTAAAGAATAAGGAGGAGGGGGAGGGGGAGGTTAGTAGGGAGGCTAAGGAGTAAAGCTAGAGCTAGTGTAAATATACTATGCCTATAATTTTTTACTACTATTTATTATTTATTATTTAATATAATTTATATATTAGACTATTCTATACTAATTATAATGCCTTTATAGCTTCCTACCACTCCTACCTTTATACTATACTAAATACTTTATTATACTAAGTTTTTAATATCCTTAGTCTATTATTATTATAGAGTGTATATAAGCCTAAACTAGGGAATATACTTAGTTAAAATAAGCTATTTTATAAGTATAGTAACTAGTTTATTCTTTTTAAAGGCCTCCTTAACCTTATATTAATTATATATTAATAATATATTTATATTTATAGAGTAAAGGTAGTTAAAGTTTTTATAAAAAAGTAAGATATAATAGTAGTTTTTATTATTAATTTAGTAGCTATATATTAGTAAATCTACCTTAGGAATATAATAGGTATAAAAAAAGGTATTAAGCCTAATTTATTTTATATATATTTAAATAAGTACTATAGATTTATACTTAGTAAAGCTAGAGTAAATATAAACTATCTTAGTAATAGAGGTAAAGTTAGAGTTAAGCTCTACTGCTATATATTTAACCTAGGATTAGTATACTTATATAGTAGTTCTTTTTTTATACTAGTAGTCTTTTTACTTTAAGGTAAGCACCTTAGCTAAAGATAGTTTAAAGAGATAATTATAGGGCTAATTTAAAAATAGTATATAGTTTAAGCAGTTATTAGGATTTAAGGGGTATCTACGCCCCTAGTATACTAGTTTATAATAAAGTTAGGCTACTATTATAATATAGGTATTTTAAATCTAATTAGCTATACTATTAGCTTTAATTTAATAATAAAAATAAAGTAAATAGTAGTTAAGGTAAAGGTTAATTAAAGCTATAGCTAACTTAGTTTTAATAAGGGCTTATAATATAGCCTTAAAGGCTTTAGTAACTATTCTTAAGCACTTAATTTACTTAAAAATAAATACCTTAGCTATCCCTCTTACCTTACTACTAATTACTATAAAGGTATAGTATAATTCTATACTATAAGTAATAATACTCTAGATTACTTATATATATAATAAGTATATATTTTATAGTAAGTAACTTTATATTAATGCTATTAGTAATATAAGTATAAGCTACTACTATACTAATTTTAACTTAACCTAGCTTTAGTATACCTTTTATTATAGTTTATAATAAATCTAAACCCCTAGAAAGTAGGTAGATTAGACTAGCTATATTATATTAGTACTAAGTTAAACTAAAGTTATAATTATAGTATAATGTTTTATAAAGTATATAAGTTTACTCTTTCTTAAGTTAAACTTAAGGCTTAATTCTTAGGACTAATTTTAGTAAATTACTTATATAGCCTTAAAGTAGTTCTATATTTCTTTTACTATATAACTATATACTAAAATATTTATATTATTAAAGAAGCCTATAACTAATATAAACTATATAGCTTAGAGTTTAGTATATAATAGTATAATATAGAGTAAAAAGAGAATAAGGGAGATAGAGAACCCTTATAGTACCCCTATAGTAATAAGTAAAGAGCTAGTTATTTTATTATTAAAGAAAAGGTAGGTAGTATACTTAGTAGTAAAGAAGTAGGTTTATATTATAATTTAGGTAGGGATACTAATAATAATAAGGGTATAGGTAAGTTATTTATAGTAAATAATATTAAAGGCTACTAATATATTTAGCTAAAGTAGTAATATAATACTACTATAGTACTATACTATATATATAGATTTTATTAATATACTTAATATAACTTCTATAAACTAATTTACTCTATTACTTATTTATAAGTTAGATAATGCTTTACTTAACTTAGCTATAAGAGTAAGCTAACTTACTATTACTGCTTTTATAATTTTATTAATTATACTAAAGAGTAAGATTAAATACTAAGCCTTTACCCTTTATTACTTTATTAAAGTTTTACCTAGTTTATAAAGAATAATAACTTTTACTTACTAAAATAAGGTTAGGTAGTAACTAATATAGTAGTATATATTTAGTAAGTAGGTAAGGGTTTATATTAATAGCTTACTATAAACTTTAAGGTAGCTTACTAAGAGTTTATTAAGTTTTAATACTTTTTAGCTATATAGGCTCTTTATAATACTATAGATTTTATTAGTATTAAATTAATTCTTAGTTAGAAATATAGTAATATTAAAGTAGCTATTTAAATTACTTAGTATATTATTAAGTTAAGCTTAGAAAAAAAAAAGAAATACTTAGCTAGGGTAGTAGCTTTTTTTTAATATATTTTAGTAGTTATAATATTTATATCTTTACTTTATAAAAGAGTAGGGATTTATTATTATTTTAATAATAAGCTACTATAAAGCTATATTTATTATTTAAGCTTTTAAAGGTTTCTATATTAAGTAGTTATAGCCTTAACTACTATACACTAAGTACTATACTATTTATTATAAATAACTTAGTTTTATATCTATACTATATTAGTTATATACTACTAATTCTTTTTAGTATAAAATGCTCTTTATTATTAAAGTACTCTCTTAGTATTTTAAGTTATTTTTTTAGTATACTAATTTTACTATAGGTTTAGCTTAGAACTACCTTAGAGTTCCCTTAAAACTACTATATTTATAATAAACTAAAGTTTAGCTATTAATTATTTTATAAAATAATTAATCTTCTTTAGTAATTAAAGTTAAGGCTTTATAATATTAAGCTAAAACTATACTATAGCCTTTATAATAATAAGGTTATTATTTATATATAACTATTAAAACTAGGGGGGATAGTTACTATATAGCCTAAGGCTAAAGCCTATATAAATAAGCTATAGTATATAGTTAGACCTAGTAAGATCTAGGCCTCCTAGGAAGTTAATATCTATACTATAGGTAGCCTAGGTATAGTTAATAGTGCTATCCCTTCTCCCCTATATCCTCTACGTTACCTTGCCCTAAGGCATTATAAGTCTAAGCCGCCACCGCTCCGCTAACGCAAGAAGCGCGTCACATCCTGCTAAAGTCCAACCATAACGGTCCCAAAGTGGGTGGTATTTACTTTATATACTTCTTAACCTATAAACTTAATTAAGCCTTACCCCTTATTAAATTTACTTTAGCTTTACCCTTTAATTATAATATCTTTATTAGTAATTTTAATTAGTATTATTTACTTTAAAACTAATATAGTTAAACTTTAGTAAAATATAATATACTTTTTACATTTATAAAGTAATAATGCTTTAGATTTATAATATTTTAAAATAAAGTAACTTAGTAAATATATAATAAAAAAAATAATATTATTAACTATATATAAGCTACTTATAATATAAATATTAACTTTCTAAGAAATTTAAACCTTATTAATTTTAATTATATACTATAGCTAGTTTATATTAGCTTTAGCTCTAAACTATATAATAACTATTTACCTTAATTTAAATAAATATATATAACTAATAACCTAATTATTATAAAGGGTATGTTATATTTCTAACTTAATATTATAAAGCTATTACTTTACTTTCTCAAAGAAATTAACTACTATATAAAGTAAATAGTGATTAAGCTATAATTGTTAGTAAACCTAATAATTTTAAAAAAGCCTTAAGGTAGTTTTAAACTAAATTTATAGTAAAATTAATATATAAAAAAAGTAATTTAAAATGTTAAAAAAATACTTTAATAGTAAAGATCTTTTTATATTAAAAATAACTAGTAAATTATAATTAATATAGCTTAAATATAAAACTAAGTTAGTATAATAAATATTATAATACTTAGTATATAATAATTAAGGCTATAACTACTTATTATAAAAACCATTAAAAGCTTAAATAGTAAGTATAGCTTTATAGTAAATTATTAGTAAAATAATAATAAATTCCTTTCTTTTTATAAGATAAGGGTATAGATATTATAATTATTAAAATATATTAAAAGAAAATTATTACTTTAGCTAAATATTTTTTTTCTTTCTTTTAAGCTTAACTAAATAATATACTAAATAATTTAAATAGCTACTTTAATACTATTATATTCTAAATAAAGAACTAGTTTAATACTAATAAGATTTATAGTATTATAAAGAGCTTAACTAATTAAAAAGCACTTAAAATTAATAAACTTTAATAAATTACTTTAAAGTATATAATAAACTACTAGCTAAAATCCTTACTTACTTACTAAATATATATTATTATATTAATTATTAGTTAGCTTTATATTAATAAGCTAAAGTTATTATTCTTTATAAACTAAGTAAAACCCTAATAAAGTAATAAAGGGTTAAGGCTTAATACTTAATTTTACTCTTTAATATAATTAATAAAGTTATAAAAGTAATAATAATAAGTTAGCTTATTTTTATAGCTAAGTTAAATAAAGTACTACTTAACCTATAAATAAGTAGTAAAATAAATTAATTTATAAAAGTTACTTTAAGTATTTTAATAAAATCTATATAAATAGTATAGCACTATAGTAATATTATATTATTACTTTAGCTAAATATATTAGTAGCTTTCAATATAGTTTATTATAAATAGCTTATTTATACCTTAATTATTATAGCTATTTTTATTTAAATTATAGTATAAACCTACTCTTTTATTACTAAGTATATTACTTACTTTTTTTTTAATAATAAAACTATAAGCTCTTTACTTATTATTATAAAGGTATTATAAAGATTCTTTATTTCCTTTATTCTTTATTTTTATATATTACCTTATTATATACTAAACTTTAAATAGCTTAGTTTATATTAATTAAAAGGTTGTTTTAATAATATTAATATTTTAATATATAAATATATAATAAAGGAAATATAAAACTACCTTAAAGCTATATAAATAATTTATTAAAAATAATCCCTAGAATTTAGTCTTAAATTTAACTTAAGAAAAAGTAAACCTTTATATTTTATAAAATAATATACTATAATTATAATATTAGTTTAACTTAATATTAATATAATATAATTAGTTTAATTTATTTACTTTTTAGCGGTTTAAATTTACTATAAATTATATTAAAAAGTATATTAAAATTAAATTAATTTAAAATTAATATAATAATAGCTTATACTTATTATTAGAAATAACTAAGGTAGGTGCTGTAGAGCACGGCTCACTAAGGTAGTGGGCTCAGTAAGCGTGCATATACAGGTCCACTACTCTATAGAGCGGAGCACTATAGCAAGCTATAGTTAGCTAAATCTTATATAAAATAAAAGCTTTTATATTGCTTTTAGCACTATTTAATTTACTAAAGAATTTATAATAATAATATTTAATAAATTATATTTAGTATTTAACTTTATAGGTATATATAGCTAGTAAAAGTAATTCCAATAGTCTATATAGTTAGTAACTATAAAAGGTTTTTTACTTTCTTCCCTTATATACCTACTAATTATATTAATAAATTCTAGTTATTAGTTAGGCTTTATAAGCTAGTTTTTATTTTTTATAAAATTTATTTATATAGAAAAATAAAAAAAATAGACTTATAGCTATATAAACTAGCTACTAATATACGTACTAATTAGTTAATTTAGTAAAAATTAATATGTATAACCTAAAAATTATTTTTTTTTATAAATAATTATATAAAAAAAAGCCTTAAATTTAGTAATAAAGAATTTAGTTTTAAAATTCTTTATAAATTTCTTTTTATTATAAAAAATAGTAAAAACTAATGTTATAAAGTAACTACCTTTACTAACTAAGCTATCTTTAGTAGCTTAGTTAGCTTATTTAATTTATTTCTTTATAGCTTTACTAATTACTTTATAAATTTAATTTAAAGTTAGCCCTATACCTAATAGCTATTAGCCTAACTATATAGCTATTAGAATAGGCATAGAAGGGTAGAAAAGGTTAAAAAGTAAAGATTTATAGGGACCTTGCAGCTGCGAGCTCTACGCACGTAACCTTTGCTTGGATTTCCGTGGTTGTGCTGCGCGCGCGTGCGCACGCTTGCTGGCTTGCACTGGCTTTGCTGGCTAGCAAAGCCCCCCTATAAGATGCTTCTATAAGCGCTATAATTATAGCACTAATAGTGAGGAATCCCCTGTAAATAACCCTGTTATTTTCAACACTTATATTACTAATAATATTAATATAAAAATACTTACTATAAAATATATAGCTATTATATATATAAGTAATTTAAAGTATAATTACTTATAGCATAAAAGTATATTATATTTTTATAGCTATTAGTAATAAAGTATAAAGAATAGCTAAGGTATTTATTTTTAAGTAAATTAAATACTTAAGAATAATTATTAATACTTTTAAGGCTATATTATAAGCCTTTATTAAAATTAAAGTAGATGTAGTATTAATTAATCTTTACTTTAATTATTAATTATATTATTATTATTATTATGTTAAAGGTAATAGTATAGCTAATTAAATTTATAATATTTTGTTATGCCCACGGTGCATGCAATTATTCTGGCCCAAATGTGGATTTCCTCCTTACATAGATTTAGTCATGATTTCTATAGGGATTGGTGGTATGTAATTTGCATTAGAATACTCTAGATATATTTACATTAGGAATGTATTATAGAAAACTAATACTAATTCCTAGTGGATTTAAGAGAGAATCCTAGCTAGTAAAGAAAGAAAAAAGATAAGTCTTAGCTAGCTCTACTATTTAAATATATACTAATTTCTACTATATTTATTTTACTTAATTGCCTTTAATTTCTAAGTAACTAGCTTAATATTTTAAGACTTCTTTAAGTAATTACCTAGGAAGCTAATATAATTAGAATATTATATATATAAACTTATAGTTAGGGAGAATCCTTATTTTAAAACTAAGGACTAACTAAGATATATATAAAAACTAAAACTATATTAAAAAAGTAGGCTATTTAGTAATAAATCTAATAGCTTAAAGAAATTTAATAATTATAAGTATAGAAGTAGGAATTAAAAAATACTCTACTAAATTAGCTAGAGACTAAGTATTATCTCTATTATATTTATTATGTATTTAATAATTTATATACTAATAGTAATAAAGAAGTAAAAGTTAGTAATATTACTAAATTAGAACTAAATACTACTTTATAGAAAAAAGAGAATTAAATAAATAATTTATATTAAGTAATTAATAGTATACCTAAGCATTATTAAAAGAATTACTAGAAAATTATCCTTACTTATAATTATATAAAACTTAATTATTACTTTTATTAAAATTAATTTATTAAAAAAGACCTTAACTAAAAAGAGATTTAAAAAAATAATTAAAATAGATTTCTAAAATAAACCTTATTTTTAATTAAAGATTCTAAAAATTATAAGGTTAAATTAGCTTAGTAGCTAGAATTTATAAAGTAAAGAGAGGGATAGTCTTTAAGGGATTTCTATATTTATTTATACTCTTTTAAAAAGCATTTCCCTTAGAAAAATAAATAATAAAGAGCCTTATAATTCTTTATAAAATTAAGAGAATCTTTTTATTATTATATAAGAATACTAGCCTTAGAAATCCCTAAGATTTAAGAAGAAATTATAGAATTAGCTACTTAATATTAAAAAGCCCTTAAGTTAGGAAACTAAAGAAAGAGAATTACTAAATTTACTTCTTTAAAAAGCGCTAATACTAAATAACCTTAAATAGGTTACCTTAAAAAAAATAGAATCTAAAGAAAGCTACTATATTTTAAAATAATTCCTTTAAAGATAAATTAAAATCTTACCTTAATAATACCTTAAAGGTAACTTATTATAGATATAGCAAATTAGAATATATTAAACTATAATACCCTAAGAAAATACTTATTATTTAAGTTAGGAATATTAAAGTAAAAAAGGGAAAACCTAAGGAAAAAATAAGAAAAGGAAAAGCTAAAAGATTAAGTATAATACTTAATACTTAACTAAAGAATCTTTAAGGGTATTACTATACTTTAAAATTAATACTACTCTCTTAAGTAGGAAATTAAAAGTAATTTATATAAATTTAAATACTTATATAGAAGCTAATATAATTAGTCTTTTATTAGTATAAAAATAGGGATTAAAAAGAAAAAAAGGAATATTTATTTTAGTTAAAACTAGTAATAGTTAAAATATTTCTAGTTTAAATATATAGGCTTTACTATTATACTTAGTTAATTTATATAATATAAAATAGACTATTATTTAGTATTATATTAAAATTAACTTAGAAGAGAATATAATTTTATTAGGAATATCTATATTAGAAAACCTTAATATCTTTATATAACCTACTATATAAATATAGTAGTTTAATTTAAAATCTAATAATTTTATATTACTAAATACTAAAAAATTCTATAGAGAAGCAACTTAATTACTATATATATATATATATTATTTATAAATTAAGAACTATTACTATTTAAATCTAAAGATATTTAAATTAACTATATATTTATTATTTTAAAGAAGCTTTAAGGATATAAATAAGTCTTTAAAATGGAATTAGCTAAGAATTTACCTATTTACTAGAATATTAATTATATAATTAATCTTAAACTAGGGACTAAACCCCTATATAAACTAATTTATTTATTATTTTTAGTAGAACTTTAAGCCTTATAAACCTATTTAAATAAGAACCTAAAGCTTAGTTATATTTAAGCCTTAAAGAGTTCTATAGATACACTAATTCTATTTATACCTAAGAAAGATAGTTTCTTATATTTATATATTAATTATTAGGGATTAAATAATATTACTATTAAAAATTATTACCTATTACTACTTATTTCTAAGATTCTAGACTATATCTTAAAAGTAAAATAGTTTTTAAAATTAAATATTAAAGAAGCTTATTATTATATTTAAATTACTTAAGAAGATAAATAGAAAACTACTTTTTATATATAATATAGTTATTATAAATACCTAGTAATGCTATTTAGGTTAATAAACATACCTACTACTTTTTAATACTATATTAATTAAGCCCTTTATAGCCTTAATAATATAATATATATTATTTATTTAAATAATATTTTAGTCTTCTTAAAAACTTAAGAGAAATATATAATATATTTAAAATAAATTCTAGATTAACCTAGAGACGCTAATTTATATATATATTTAAATAAATATAAATTTTATTAGTAATTAGTTAAATTTCTAGGATTTATTTTAATAGAGAAAGGGATTTAAATAAATCTAAAATAAATTAAAACTATTATTAATTAGCCTAAACCTAAGATATATTATAATATCTAAGTTTTCTTAAAATTCTATTATTTTTATTAATAATTTATTTATAAATATTTTACTATTATAGCACTATTAATAGCTCTTTTAAAAAAGAGTTAGAATAGAAAGAAACTAAAATTAGTATACTTAAGGGAAGAGAAATAATAAGTATACTAAACTTTTAAAAATACTTTTACTAAAGCCCCTTTACTATATTATATTAATCCTAACTTATTTATTTAAATTAAAATAAATATATTAAAAGTTACTATTACTAGTATTTTATCTTAACTAAATTTATTAGGCATTTATTATTTAATAGCCTTTTAGTTTTAAAAGTTATAACCTACTAAAATACACTATAGTATATTAAACTAAGAAATACTAGTAATTATTAAGTTATTCTATTATTAAAGATATTATATTAAGGGAGCCCCTATAGAAATTAAAGTATTAACTAATTATT
>SRPU01000104.1:0-34007 GCA_018360185.1 Claviceps lovelessii
AAAAAAAAAAAAAGAAGGAGAAGAAAAGGAAGGAAAAAAGAAAGAGACAAAAGTATCAATATCCATCGCACATGCGCGACGGGCACCAAAGAAGAAACGAGGCGGCAAGCAAGCCGGCGAGGCGGGCAGCTCCCTCCCGCAGCCGCCCCGTTTGTCAAGGCTTCCAGTCGAGTGCTGTCACTCGTGCTGTCAGGGCACCGCGCCCAGCACTCCAGGGTGCAGGACGGCCAGGCAATCTATCCATCACGTGAGCGCTTGCTTGCAAGGGGTCCACGACAAATGATGTGATGTAGGGACGAACGACTTGTGTCGACCGACTCTGGACTTCGCCGTTGTGCCATACGCATCTTCAACTTTCCAGAACGTCATCGACCCTCAGATTCCTCATGTATGCATACAGGGGCCGAGGAGGGCCCTCTCGGTCGACGCCTTCCAATGTACAATGCCAGAAGTGCTTGAAGCGAGATATGTAAATCCCTTGCCAACGCCACTCCGACGTATTCACGTCCTGAAACACTAACTGTCTAAGCACGTCACTATTCCTACGAATGCAAGGCCTCGTCGCAAGAACGGCCCTATGTATCTCGTCCCTCAAGATCACAACAGCTGCGCAATCCCAAGCTTGTGCCAAAACTGACGAGCGACACGCCAAATCCCCTTGAGAAGAAGTATGTCTGTGAAGAGACCCCCCCGCCAACTCCCTCGGGGCCTTTGCTTTGTGTACTCTTGTGTATTTCAAATCTGACTGCGAGGCTAGGAAGGGCGTGGCGGATGAGATTCTTGCCAAACAAGAAGCGGAGCGCACCAGACTGCGGGAGCTAGAGGAGCGCGATGAATATCTTGCGGCCCCGTCTCCCAAACGCCGCCGTTCCGTATCATCCGACTCCGTCTCGACGATTTCGACTGCTGCCTCGAGGCATTCACGGTCACCAAGGCCATCGCCAGCGCCGAAATCTCGGTCTCGGAGACGGAGCCCTTCGTACGATCATGTAGAGAGGGATGTCTCACCGCGACGCAGCATCAGCCGCAGTCCATCGCCCGCGGGTCGTAGACGCCGTTCGCCATCAAGGGATAGCTTGTCACCGAGGCGGTCACTGCCACCGGAGTCGGTGGTGCGAAGACGCAGCCCTTCTTACGAAGATATTCCAAGGGAAGTTTCGGCACAACGGAGCATCAGTCGTAGTCCATCACCTGCGGCGCGCGGACATCGCCTGCCATCAAGAGATAGCTTGTCGCCACGTGGTGACGCTCGAGAGCGCCGCTACAGAGATCGCGACCAGGGCGATCGCGGCAGCAGGCCACAGCGAGGCCGGCGAGGCAGCTTCACAGGCCGGGATGAAACTGAAAACAGACGCCGCGTCTCCTATGGCTCACACTCTTCAGCAGAGCCACGGAGCAGGGCATCAAATCGAGGTGGTCGAGGCGGTGGCTCGCAGAACAACCGCGGTAGCAGAGGAGGAAATCAGCATTCTGAGGCGCCACGACAGAGAAGTTTGAGTCCTTTCAGTCGCAGATTGGCCATGACGCAGGCGATGAATAGAGGAGGCAGATGATGGGTATCATGAAACTTTGTATTTTGTGTAAAAAGCATCCTGTAGAAGACCATTAGGTCGCCATATGCCATTCAAAACTCCAAATAACAGCTTTTTATATGAAAAAAAAAAGGGCAGAACAAATACCACAAGACGAAAAGAAAAAGAGACATAGAAAGGGAGAAGGTAATCAAATGTCCTCACGCCAACATAGCTTCCTCTTCTTGTCGCTCTCTCCTCTCTTCTTCCTCATCTTCCTGTTCTCTGACCCTCAGTCCCTCCACAAGGGTTACACCGTCCATCCCAACGCCCTCTTGATCCACCTGGGCACTGCCACTAGACTTCGAGTCCGTGGCAGCCTTTTGGGCACCATTGATCCTCTCCCGGACCAGGCGAGCAATCGCATTATCTGTCCTGACGTTCAAAACGTCCAGTTTCGACTCCAAGTTCCGTTTCAGATCCCAATTAGGCTTCTTCGGTTGCAGTTTGAAAAGATCCAGCCCCTTATCGTCCCTGGCTTCCTCGGCGGCCTGTTGCCGTATTTTGGATTCCACCTCGGCGGCTTGCTCTTCTAGTGTCGGCTTTTCAAGGTTCTCGTTTGGCGCCTGGTCGAAACCGAGCTTGGGTCCCCTCGTTTCGGGATCATAGTTGCGTCCCGAGAGGTGTGCTTTTGGCGCCTTGTCGATTTCCGAGGGCTCTGCCGCTGGGTGCGGTTCTGTTGTGTCTGGGGTTGGGATGTGGACGTCTTCGTGGCCGTCGTCGTCGTCGTGCTTCCGCTTGAGGCTCCGCAGCGCCGCTAGACGCGCTTTGCGCTCCTCGGCAGCGGCGCTGAGTGTGTTGAAGGAGGACATGGCGCGCAGGGGTTTTGGCTGCGTTGGGGATGGGCCGTGGAGGAACGAGATTTGCGGTTTGCCCTCAGATCATGGCGAGCAGTGAGCACAGAGAGATGGGTGAAGGTTGGTGACTGGGGGACCTTGCAGGGATTGGAGCCGCTTAATGTTGGCGCGCCAGCGGCTAATCCAACGCTAGCAGCGCCTAAGTAGATGCTGCATGTTCGACAGCCAACGGGGCTCCAGATTCTGCCAGGCACTTGGCGAACTGCATCGCTTTTTTTCTACGACATCGCGTACCCGATCATACAAGCCGGCGCAATTCGGACCAGAGCCTCATCCGGCCTCGATCGACATGCCCTCATCATGACAAGCCCCAGCGAACAATACACTTTGGTCGCTCAAGATGCAAGTGGTTTGCCTGGGCCGAGCCCACTGCGCACGGCTGAGTCTTGCTAGCGGAACCTCGACAAGCCTGGGATCTGCCGCGAAAAGCTCGCAGCAAAGTCTTTTCTCGACTTGTCCTCGCAGACTTTTGCCCGAACCTAGATCGAGATTCAGCTCGCCGCCAACGGATGTTCAATCTGAGGAGGACTCTGATTTCATGGCCCATTTTGTTGGGGTACGAAGAGCACCAGATCACTCGTCGCAACAACAAGGACCAAGACCAAGGCGGGCGATAGCACCCTCAACCGAGTGTACAGAGACACAACCTTCTTCTTCCAACGACAGAGATGAGCGCAGCTCGAATTGTCGTGGCCCTCGCTTCAGCATAGAACCAGCGTCCCTCAAAAGGTCTCGAGAACCAGCGCCCCTCAAAAGTTCTAGGTCGCGCGACCGTCCCAAGTCAAAGTTCAGCCGCGACTACACTCGAAAACGATCATTTTCCGGTCTCGACACTTGGACACAATGGGGCTACCTCCGACATCAGTGTTCCGGAGAAGAGCTCTTGGATTTTCGGAGAGAATTCAACAGGTGGAAGAAGAGGCTTTCCAATATTCGCCACCAAACATATCCCGATCGACCGTGGGAGAGGGATGCAGAGTGGCTGCTGGAGCATGATACCGTGTCAGCCATGCGCTCGGCCTGGCATGAGCTGGACGAAAAAACTCGGCGAGAGAAATGGCCATGCCTCGTGCTGTCAGCCATGCGCATCAGCCCCCAGAGAGTGCACACCGTGCTGGAGGCGACCGTGTATCCGCCGCCGCCGGGATACGCGATTCATGATGTCCTCATATTCATCGCTCAAAACACGCGCCTCAACGAAGCGAGCACCCCGAGAGAGGAAACCCTCGAGGCAGAAGGAATGATTGAATTGCTCCGCAGCATCATGACCGACATCCCCAAGGGCCATATTCCCTTCACGCAGAGAGTGTTTGGCCTTTTTGCAAAGGCTTTGCCCAGCGAACAAGCTCACCAACTATACCTACTCCTTCGGGAACACGAGTTGGACCTGCATGCCAACACTCTGATCCAGTTCGCCAGCAAGCTGGCCGGATCTGCGGCGCACAAAGAGGCCGCCTTTGAAATCCTGCGGGGACTATCAGAAGCAGGGGCCGACTTGAACGAGGCCCGGCCGTCGAGCGTCATCACGTCGCTCCTTCATTGCAAAGCACCAGAAGAACGTGGCGTGGACGTCCAGCCCAGCTTCGATGCCAGGGAAGCGCTCCAGTATTTCATACAACGCGGCTTCACGATGAATGTCCTCGCCACGACGGCATTTCTCGACACTCTCTGTCAGTCGGGCGAGGTGGAAGAAGCCATCAGGCTGGCCTCCCTCTTTACCGAATCCGGCATCCAACTCGACAAGAAAGCATGGACAACCATATTCAGGGGTGCCAAAGGTTCACTGCGAATGGACTATATCGCCAAGGCTCTCGAATTGGCCAAGGCCGCTAACGTGCCCATCGTGGACGTCCTCGACAATGCGCTTCACAGTGCCTTTGTGCTGTCAGAGGCAGAAAGACGCGAGAAACGACGCCCAGACATGCCAGGACCGGACGTTTTTACTCCCCTACTACGGGTCTATGCCAAAAAGTTTGATCTCGAGCCGTTGCAGTGGTGGCTGCCGGACGCGTTGCCCTTTTTTCTTGCCCAAGGTGGTGTTAGCCAGCCGCAGCAGCAGCAGCAGGAGGAGGAAAAGGAGCAGCAGAAGGAGCACGAGCACGAGCACGAGCACGAGCTGCAGCAGTATCACCAACAACAACCCCAACACCAACAAGGCCTCGTCCTCCAAGGCAATGATGCAACAAAAAGACGCTGGGATTTCGATTCAACAATCATTCCCTTTATCGACCAGCTCTTCTCCGCTGCCGAGGACACCAAGTTACGGCCGTCCTTGACCACTATCGCCATCATGCTGCGAGCATACATCCGGAGTCTGCGGGCGCCCTTTGATATCACAACGTACTATGCGTTTTTCAAAACACGTCTCGAAGAGCAGAGTCTCAATCCGTCTCTGCCCTCAGCCTCGCGACTCATCACCAACCAAGCAAGTCTCATCCACGACACCTTTATCCTCGCCATGACGGATTATCCTGATCTCTCGCGCTCGGCCCTCGAAATCTTTGGCGACATGCTCAAGGACCAAATGCACACTGCCAACAGCAATCACAATGACCATAGCAGCACCACCACCACCACCACCACCAGCAACCACCCACCGAGCAGGATGTCCTCCACCGACTCCCCCAGCGTCGTGGCCACCTCCCCAATCCACCCGGCTCCCACGGTCATGACCTTCACCATTCTCCTCCGCGGCCTCATTAACCCCCGCAACAGGCTCCTGGCAGAACACCTCCTCCATGTGATGCGAGAGAACGGCATCGCACCCAACCTCGTGACGTGGAACACCTTAATCAGCGGCTACGCGCACATGCAGAACATTCGCCGCACGGTAGACACCCTGCAGGACATGGAAGCAACGGGGCTCAAGCCCGACATATACACCTTCAAGGCGTTTGGGAGGCTAAAAGACCAGGCCAAGGCGCTGAAATTGATGGAGGGGATCATTGATGCGAATGAGGAGAAGATGGCGGAGGGTATATATGAATAGATGGGTTTCATTCGCGTGTACAATACTCATCAGGCCTGTATGCGTGTGCATATATGTACATATATAGAAAGAATTGCTCACTTCGTGCTGCCCAATATAATAGATCTGATAGATGTCAATGTACAAATTAAGGCTGTGTGTTCACACGAACGCGTAGATGCGACGTCATGTGCCTTTGATGAAGTGTCACGGTTTCAACGTAGTAGTTTTTTTTTTTGTTCTTTTTTTATTCCCCTTTCATAATCTCCCTCCCTTTCCTGCTTATTCTTCTTGTTATAGTCCCCATCCCCCCCTCCCTCTCTATTCTTTTCTTAATTTTAATAGTGTACTCTCTCTTTTTTTTTCTTATTTCTTCCTTTATAATATTTTCTTTCTCTTTTTTTACTATTTTACTTGTTCGTCTCTCTTATTCTTTTTAATTCTTTTTATAAATCCCTACTTTTTTTTCTTGGTTTTTAATTTTATTCTTATTTTATCACCCTTCCTTTACTCTTTGAGGTCTCCTTTCTTTTTCTATATTCTTCTTCTTCCTCTTCATAACCTCCCCTTTAATCTTTCTTTTTCTTTCCTTTTTTGTTCGTTCTCTTCTTAATCTCCCCTTGAAGTCTTCCCCCTTCTTCTGGGGGGTTTTTTTTTCTTCATCTCTGTTGTATCGTCCCCCCTGTTACGTTCCAGGGCACTACCACAAAGGTAGCGCCTACGGCCCCCCCAACAGTGAGAAGACAACTTCAATACATACATTTGACCACGTTCCTGACTTGTATGTCTATCACCTTGTGACCTCATCGACGCATCGCGCACGTCACTGATGCCAACAACCGAAGTGCGTATCCAGCACGCAACACCTCCTTTCCTTCTTTTTTTATTCTTTCGTCATTCCCCCCCCCCCCCTTTTGTTTCATCCCCTCCCTCCCCTATCTTGTTTTTTATTCTTTTTATATTCCCTTTTTCCTAGTCTGCTCCCCTTGTTCTCTTTCTTTATTCTTTCCTTAATCCTCTCTGTATAGTCTTAACTTTCCTCGTTCTTATCTTTATTCTTCTTTATTCCTCTTTATTCTTCTTTTTTTTTAGTCCCCCATCCTTTCCTTTCTACTGATTCCTTTTATAATCTTTCACCCCTTTTTTATCTATTCTCTTCTCGTTTCCCTTTTTATAACCCGCCCTCTCTTCTTTCCCTATTCTATTCCTAAACCTCTTTTATAGTATTTCACCTCTCCTTTCTTTTTATATTCTCTTCTTTATCCCCTTTTACAGTCTCCTCCCCTCTTTTTTGATTCTATTCCGGACCCTCTTTTATAGTTTCCCACCCCTCTCTTCTCATCGTATTGTCTTCTTTGTCCCCCTTTTAGCCCCCCACCCTTCCTTTTCCTATCTTATTCCCTTTTCTTACCCCACTCTCACTTCTCATGCTCTCTCTTTTGTTCCTTTTAAGAATAAAATATACACTTACCTGCTTCAATGTATGCTTCCTACGATCCATGCTCATATTCCCCATTCCCACCCGTACATCCGCAACCTCGCTGACTTTCCACCCATTCCCTCCAAAGTTCGCCCCATGAAGCCAGTCGCGTCGCGCTTTCACCTCAACGCACCTTTACCCCTATTTTCTGCATGCAGTCCCCCTCTCCATGCCTACAGGCCGCTCTCCCCACGCCGTTCTATCACGTTCCCGACCATGCCCTCCACAGAGCTGCATCACATGCCGTTCGTGGAAACACCATATCTCGTCTCTCGTCGCAAATACCCCTCCCCCAAAAACGGTAACCCTCAGGCGTCGTATGACGAAACATCCCCGCCCCCCTTCGTCCCAGACGGACACAGTTCCAGACACTCCCAAACCGCTGCCACATGCGCGTCCTCTGAAAGACATTGGTGGCATGCATAAGCATCAAGTAGATAGGTCCTCACCCACATACACATGTACGTACGCATATGCATAATGCATATATGTAGTATGCATATACTCACATCTAGGTATGTATCCCTGGGAGCGGTCAACACCAGAGGATGTGCATCCTCCTTTTGGCCCAATGGTCAGGTCAACTGAAGCAATTGCAACACCTGGCACGTGGTACGTAGCAGCCAAAGTCGACGGCCCTATAACCAATGCGCCCGTGCCTGGTCACACCTTGGCCTGTTTGGCCAGGCCTGCAAGGATGTCTCTTCTCCTGTCCTCGAGACGCAATACCGTTGCAGTATCGTCGGTGCTTGGAAATGCATATGGGGGCCTGTCAGCGTCGGACTCATTGCCGCGAAGGGGATAGAAACCTGACGTGTGAGCATCTCCTTTGGAGGACGTAGGGGCCGCGGATACTGCCTTCTGTTTCCTTTTTTTCTTTTCCTCTCCCGCTCACAGCACCGAGCAGGCTGTTGATACTCTATCTTAGTACATTATGCTACTACCTATGTGGACCTAACTTCGATTGAACTCTCTCCTTCTCCCATCTTGTCCAATTCCCTGGAGCGCCATTATCATGAAAACTATTGTAGCTTTACAAGCATTCGTCATGCAGAATGCAATACGCAAGGAAATTGCCCACACAGCTATCTGGCTGACGCTATCAAAAGCAAAAAAGATCTTTGGAAATGGAAAAAAAAAATCAGAACTCCTCTGTTCTATACAGCGAGCAACATGCCAGTCGTACACATGGGTATCATGATACGCAACTTAATCACGGATATTGGCTCATTCAGCCTTCAAGACCCCTATTCCCCCTCTTTTTTCCTTTTCTTGCCTTCTACCTCCTAGCCTCTTCCCCTACCACACACACACACACACAGAGAGAGAGAGGGGGGGGGATGAAAGAAAGTCACCAACTCATGGTCCCTCTTTCCCGACACCGTGCATCACGCGGGCTGGATTGCCGAAAACAACAGTAAAAGGTGGGACGTCCTGTGTCGTACATTTTGTTTAGCCCATAACTCAAAGTTTGGTGGGAAAGAAGTTGGGGTTTTGGAAGGGGGGAGACAAGATCGTCACAAACCCTGGTAACAACTGATCCAGCGCCGACAGTGCTTCCCTTGCCAATCGTACAGCCAGGAAGAATAATGGTGCCACCAGCAATCCAACAGTCCTGCTCAATAGTGATTGCACGGCCGACTTGAGGCCCTTGTCCGCCTTGGCGGCTTTTAGGGTCAATGGGCAGTGATGTCGTGAAAAGGCTGACGTTTGGTCCGATGACGCAGTTGTCTCCAATCTTGACCTCGCACGCATCATTGATTGTGCAGTTCCGTCCCACGAGAACATGGTGGCCGATGACGATGTTGTAGCCGTAGTCGCAAGTAAATGGCGTCTCCACCGCGACATGCCGACCCACGCGACCAATGTTGGTCATGTTGGAGGCCTCGGAAGGCGAAATGCGGACAGGTTCTCGTGGCTGAAGAATTTCCAGAAACAGGCGATGTCGCTCTTCAGGAGACACACCAATGGTGGGTGGCGACGTCAGATGGTTGAACCTCCAGCACGCGGCAGCGCATCGTTCTCTCTCTAGACAAAGTTCCTTATCAAAGGGATAGAAATGTCGTCCAGAAAGCATTTCTTCTTTTTGCGTTCTTCTTTGTGGGTAGTGTGATGGTGCTTGAGGTGGAGGCTGGGCCTGGGCCTGGGCCTGAACATGCGCCTGGGCCTGGGCCTGAGCCTGAGCCTGAGCCTGAGCCTGAGCCTGAGCCTGAGCCTGAGCCTGAGCCTGAGCCTGAGCCTGAGCCTGAGCCTGAGCCTGAGTCTGAGTTTGAGTTTGAGTTTGATGGGGCGGAGGCGGAGGCGGAGGCGGAGGCAGAGGCAGAGGTTGAGCGTGAGACTGCGAGTGGGCTTGTGAGTGAGATGGAGTGTGAGGCTGAGACTGTTGGGATTGTCGGGCCTGAGAATGTGAATGTGAATGAGCGTGTGTGAGAGCCAGCTGAGCAGCGACCTGTATACTTGAAGAAGGACCCGGCGGGTGAGGTGCCGAGTGAGGTGCGGCCGGACTACCTGGCCGATTCGGATGAAGGAGATTGATTTGTGGCAGGTGACTGCTGGGATGAGTGGTCTCGGATTCATTGCCTCGACCGAGGTCGTGCAGCGCAGCAACTCGCTGATAATCTTTGGCCATCCTGTCGCCAAAGGGGGGGGCTTGAGTATTGGCGCTAATGGGGGTAGGGAAGACGTTGGACGAATGGTGGGAAATGGTCGACAATTTATTCTCGGGGGTCGTGGCAGACGCGCCACCTGTCATGGTCGATATAGTCGATGCCGTTGGTCGGTCGTCGTCGTTCACCACTGCCAAGGGCCGGCCTTGTGGCGGGTCTATGCGGAGGTGTTGACCACGATAATGAGGAAGGGGTTCCCGCTTTATGGGCTGCGACCCATATGCACCATGCTGTGGCATCCCATACGCCCCGGGTGGAACATAAGACGGGTCCTTGGATTCGAGCGGTACCGCGGGTGCCTTCGTATCTGGTTTTGGCCAGCCGGCACCTCTCTGTGGCGGATATCCTTGGCACAGGAATCCTCCCCGGATACAGTTACTACCTGCATGTCTACGTCAGTCAAGAAGAAGCCGGGACCAAATGTGGACATTGGCCATGTTTCGACACGGAAAGCTGCAACGGCCACTACTCACATTCGGGTTTCTGCTCATCACACTTCTTCTTCCTCCGGCGGCATGTAAAACAACCAGTTTTCGTGCGGTTGCTGAAATTTCGCTTCCGTTTCTTGGGGTCGTGGTGAAGCATAGAGTCTTGTCTTTGCTCGCCCTCATAGGAGCTGCCGTAAGCAGCTGCAGACTGATCCTCGGCGTCAGGGCTGTTATTGGTACAGTCGCTGTGATCTTGCTGACCTGATACTCTTTGCAGTGCGTCACCGCCTTGATCCTCTGTCTGTCCATGAGTAGACGCCTCGGAATCTTGTGGTGGTGAATCGTAGCCGTTTCTTTCTGCTCGCGAATGATGCTGTGTCGGCCAAGAAACGTCTTGATCTCGCCCTTCTTCTTCGATATGCTTGCTGCTTTCCCGCTGAGGAGTGCTGGTCATCTCTCGGTTCTCGTTCGGTGGTCCAATCGGAGCCGCCTCTGGCGTCTGCGCCGTCCTGGATGCACTTTCAATCGAAACTGATCGTTTGCGCTTTTGCGTTGCGTCTGCCTTGGCAAAACCTCCACACGAAAACAGCGGCCGGTCAATGGTCTTGGTCGACCAGCCTTCCTTGTAGGCAGAAGAAGTCTTGGGGGACGATTGACTGTGAGATGTCGTTGCTTTATCTGAAGTACATACTTTGATGCACTTCTCCGCAGGGGACCCAGTGCCTTTAGGAGAGACTCCATTCAGAGCTGTAAAAGCAGACATTACTACTTCAAAAAGAGAAAGATAGAAAGAAGAAGAAGAAGAAGAAGAAGAAGAAGAAAAGATGAGACGAGAAAGAAGAAGATAAGAAAGATAGAAAGAAGGAGAGAATACACAAAAAAAAATGGAAAGAAGAACGAGATAAAGAAGAATTTGTGATTGCCAATGCCCACCCCGTTGAGGAAGTCAAGGAGAGTTGTTGGTTGAGTTTCCAAGTGCGTTGCGTCACGGTGTTATGAACGACTCAGTGTTCTACACGGTCCTGGCGTATATGTGAAGATTCCAAGGCTGCTATGGTCGCAAGACGCTGTTTGGTGAAAGGGAGCTGTTAAGACGCAATCCGCGGAGCAGAGCCGGTTGGGGGATCCAGCCCACGGCTTGTAAATTGCTCTACTCCTGGCTTTCTCTCGAGAGACACCTCGTCCTGAATTAGAGCTTTCCGTGGACCCTGGGAGACCACCCGATGCACTGGTTGTGAACGTGCCGTTGCCACTTGTATCGTACCTTTTCCTGGCAGGCCTGCAGTCAGGAAAGATGAAAGGCAATGGATGACGCCAAAGGATCTGAGAAATTTGATGACAGCGAGTTATCGCATTGGTCCGAAGAGCCCCGGGATACTGGTGTGCCGACTGTTGAGTCGCGGCCACAGCCTCCTCGCGGGCTTTCAAAGACGTCGGTGGGAGCAAGAGGGCGTCGGAAGGGGTGGGCACTGGGACCTCGAGTGGTGTTGTCGCGTCAGACCAACGACTTCGCAGCTAATTGTCCGAGTAATAAGCGAGCCTCGCTGTGAGAGAAGACTCGGATCCAGGACCGAGAAGAAAAAATTGCACGTAAAGGACGGTCGTTTAGGATGGAAGGAAGAATGAAGGTGGGAGGAGGACGGAAAACGTCCCAGACCGGGTATGTGATGATGTGAGGGTGTGAGGGTGGATGGGTGGATGTGAGGATGTGAGGATGTGAGGATGTGAGGATGTGAGGATGTGAGGATGTGAGCGTCGAGGTCCGATTCGGGGGTTGCCTTGGTACTCGCGCCGTATGGCGCCTCGCACGTTTTCTTCAGAAAAGAGGAGAGAAGGGGCCGGGGATCAGGCGGCAGAAAGGCGGCAGCCCTGGACAGCGGACAGGTACAACCGACACACGGTTGCAAAGGGAAAGAACGCGAAGCCTGCCTTGGGAGGTACCTGGGTACGACCGACAGACACTGTCGACTGTCCAGTGTCGACTGTCCAGTGTCGACTGTCCAGTGTCGACTGTCGACTGGTAGGGCGCCGAGTCGAGAGACGATTGCCAAGCCTGGAAGCCGCGCTTTAGCTCGCTAATTGGCGGCGCACAGAACGGGTTGGATGGGCTCGTTGGCGACCTCGGGCGACCTGAGGCGACCACAGGCGACCACAGGCGACCACAGGCGACCACAGGCGACCAGTTGAACCTCTTGCCCTCCCTGCCTCGTCCATGCAGCCTTGGGCTGTATGTGGACTTTTGCGCCTTGCGCGCCACCCCCCCCTTTTTCCAATTGCATGTATCGGGCGGCATGGCGCTTGGAGAGGTCCACGGCGGGCGCCAGGGGAGGGGTGGAGCAGGGTGTGCCAGACAGGGTGCTCAGGGGCGCTGGCACGGAGTCCTGGGCCTGCTGGCTGACCAAAACCACTTCGGGGGGGGGGGGGGGGGGGGCCAGGGAGTGCAAGTGCAGGCACACTGGAAAGCATCGAACAGAATCGGCATGCCTGCAGCTCAGGTGCAGCGTGATGCATGGCCTCTGCTTGTTGGGCCAGCTGGGTCATGGAGGAGGGGGCGTGGGTGCATGGGTGCATGGGTGCATGGGTGCATGGGTGCATGGAGGTGAGTGCATGGTGTGGGTGCATGCCGCGGCTTGTGTTGCGGCAGGAGCAACACGGGCAGCGAGGGGCCGGACCCAGAAAATACGTGACCCTTGTGTTCACCAACACTTGGGACTGCAACGTCAACGACGTGAACAACTCGCTTTTAATTGCTGCAACTCTTTTCGCACTCGCTTGCTCCCCATGTCCCGAGACTGAGTCCGCATTCTTCCTACCTCTTGCTTTGTGTGCCCATGTGCATCCGGCAGCCCGGGTGTTGCGCATATCGGCCGCTTTGTAACGTCTGCCCTATTCTAACATGGTGCCACTAGGCCGCGACCCAAACCGTTGTGGTGCGTCAGACGACTGAAAGAATATTGATCAAGCTGTTGAAAAGGGTCAGTTGGTCTTCCCAGATTTTATGGAGACATGTGGGAATGCTGTGGAAAAAGTCTGACGTATCATCACAACATGACAACCCACGACGTGCGTCGAGCCGCGAGGCAAGATTCTCAAAGGCATCAATCATATCACGACTGCAATACGCTTCCTAATTACTAGTACCGTGGTCCGTTGGCCGGCTTTAATGCTCCGCGAAGAGCACCCAAAACTGCCGGCCCGTCAGCTAGTGTAGCTCGACTTGAATATGCAATTCTATTGTCAGTCGCGAACTGTGGTCTGGGGCCATTCTTGTGTGGCTGAATCCGGGTTCCGGTCTGCCGCTGAGTATTTCGCGTTGGCACTCGAACATGGCAGTAATTAGAGGCGGCACCATTCTATCATCAGGACTCTTGGCTGAGGCGGTAGACCTGAAGCTTGAAGCAGGCTGGTTTTCATTTTCGAGCACTTTGAGGCGAGAGACAGCGGGAGCTCAGAGACGTGCCCCTGCCCACCCCACACTGCCCAGTGTCCACCGCGCACAGTACACACAGTGCATACAATGGGGTTGGTGTTTGCCGCGACAGACGGCGAGCGTCCAGTCACAGTCCCCACCAGACCATCACACGTTCCGCGACACAGATGACCAGACCAGACACCTGTTGACGGTTGACGTCTGACGGTTGACGGGTGTCGGGTGTCGGGTGACGGGTGACGAGTGGCTCACTGATACCATCTGTACGCCTGCCAAAGAATGAAGAAGAAGCAAGAAGAAAGAAGAAGCAAGAAGAAGATAAGATAGAGAGAGAGAGAGAGAGAGAGAGCTCCTGCCACCTGCTGTGGCCCCTCAATGTAGCCTCACCTCCCAACTTCCACGGCATGTCCGCCTGGGTGCTCCTGCCTGGGCTCGTTACCCCCCACGAGCAGGCCGGATCCCAGCAGCACGCACTTCATGTTGGCTCGTCCGGCACGTGCCTGGAATGCTGGATGGATGTCGTGCATTTGCACCTCCATTGATTCCTGTGCCCGCAATGGGTGCTCTTCAACTGCCATCCAATTCCTCGTTGCATCCATCAATAGCCTATTATCGCCGCCCTGTTGCTGCGAGCCCACTATTGGGCACATTTACGGTGACACAACCCAGAGCCGGGTATTTCAAGCCCCTTCTCCAGGTGGTCCAAAGTCGAGCTGAGTCGGGGCCTATCCTCCAGGGTGAAATGAAAATTCCCCTAGCTTCAAGTTGACACGCATTCTTGCTGCAGGAAGGAGGTCGGTGTATGCTGGCACAAGTGGCAAGAGGCCGTCCTCGATGAAGGAGCCAGTCTTTGAGTACGTCTCTGGTTTGAATCGCCGCCGCGCCAGCGTCAAGGGAGTCGTGCTGTGAGCCCATGACCAGGGACTCCAAGCCACTCGTTCTCTATTCAAGAGCTCCCGAGTCAACGAATGGCCCCCCAACGATTGAAACCCGGCAGGCAGTACTGCATGTTTTGCCATGGCTTTGGGCACGGCATGACCACCAGATGCGGACGTACTTGGTCGCTTTTCACGAACTCGACTCCAAGAACCACATATATACCACACATACTACACGAGACAACTGTGTCTGTGCTGCACCCGCGCTCCAATGTTTCGTCTGACGAGGTTTTGTTTTCCCGCATTTTATCCGCGCCAGAGGCAAAGGTGAGCAACATTTCCACCATGTTTCTTTGAATTATTATTATCATTATTATCTTTTCCTTTCTTTTTTTTTTCACTCGAAATGGATTCCCTTCTCCGACAGCTAGTCCATATACTTCAGGGGCATTCACTCTTTTATGGCCGTTCTGTGTCATCGACGAGCGAGATACTGCCCAATGGCAAGCCGTGCGTATAGGCGCTCTTTAACCTAACGCCGCGCCTAAGCACAGTTTCGGTCTCGTATTATCAATGACAATAATAGTCGCGGCTGTGCTCCGCCACGCTTTTCTTGCAGACGCCAGATCCGCTTGCGACCCACATTCATCAATCACCCAGCCACACACAGAGACACACGCACAAAACATTCGCGCACATTCAACTCCATTCACACACCATTACTCCCAAGACAAGCCGTCCCACAAATGCCGGTCCTTGAAACATGAAGGTTGTTTTTTTCCCTCCCAGAAACAACAGCATCGCGACCTATCATTTCAAAGGATTGTTGGCCACAAACCCCCGCGGAAGACCTTTCTTTCGATTTGCGCTTGTTTCTCTTCTATTCTGTCGGAAGGGAACTTTTTTTTTTTTTTTTAAAAAAAAACGACCTTGTTCACGACAAAGGGGCCACGGTATACTTCACGTGTCAGCGGTTTGTCTAAGCTGATTGGTCCTACTCAATGTTTGCAATCACATTCTCGGCGAGATGGAGTGACACACGGAGGCTGCGTGGAGTTATCACTTTTTCATAACGAAAGCATAAAGACTATTGTGGCTTGAGACTAATAAAGTCAAAGGCATAGTTTCGAAAAGAAGCATTGTTCAACCCAAAAGGATCTGCGTCTTTGTAGCCAGTCAGCTAGCTACCAACTCGATATGGACAGTCGCTGCGCAGGAACGACGGGTGGTTGCAAGGACCAGATGGGAAATGTCCAACGTTGCTGGATGGATTCCTCTAAGGGGTTGCGTCCTTGACGTACAACGACTTGACTAAGCGGTACTTTTTCAGCCGGTCGTTTTTTTTTTACCTTTGGAATGTCTTCTCGTGCAAAATGGCTAGGCCAAGTCGCAAGGAACGACAATATCAGCGTGGAACGGCCGGTCGAGCTAACTGAGAAGACAGTACCGCACTACAACTCCGACAAAGAACCCGATGACAGCGCGCGGTCGGTCCTGTTCAATGCTTGGAATCATGGCTACTATACGCAACCAATTTTGTGATTGGATGTAGCACGCCATCGTTCCTTATGGGTGGGCATGAAACCCAATCCACATTTCTGCACTGAAAGCATTACGGCTGGGAAAGAAACACGATCGTGACGACAAGAGCTCGAGGAAAACGACTTGGAAGATAGCACTGGGTGTCTGAAGGATATGAAGGATACACCCTTGTATGTTGAAGGCGGAATGCGGTACACGTCATTAAACCCTAAGCATATCAAGTTGACTGCCCCGAGACAGAAAAGTCCCTGAAGGAAAGGCTCAGAATGAGGAATTTCTGGCGTCAGGGTCAAAAGGTCGACAGGGCGCTTGACGGTATGAAACAGGAAACAGCCCACGGGATTCGCCGACAGCGACATCGGCAAATCCAACGTAGGCATTGGGAAGCGCGCATCCGCGCAGGGATGCCGCCAAGGGAGGTTCCGCAGCCGCTGCGACGCTGGCCCTCCTTGCCTATCCAGCCATCGGGCATTCAATTAGGAAATCAGGTGGTGCGCAGGTAGTTTGGCGCATGTATCCGCATTACAGAGCGCCGAGCATGCGACTTGTCCTCCGGGGCGCCAGCCTTGTTGCCATCTCTCACTCTCGTCCTCCTCCTGCAAGACGAGATGACAAAGTCATGGATGTCGCTGTCGGCCAAGCCCAACACGCAGCCCTTTTGAAAGTTGCTGGTGAGTCTGGGTCCGCTTCGTCTTCCACCAGCAAGAAGACAGAGACATGTGCCCAAAAGTTCGGCGTGGGTTCGAGCAGCCAATCACCAATCCCTCACCATGGAACGAGCGCCTGCGGTCTGCACAGGACGACCACTTTGCATTTCATCCTGGCTGATCGTACTCAATCATACCTCGTGGCAAAGACAGGTAGAAAGGAGCTAATTTAGGCAGCCCTTTGACACCAATGAGTACGTGAAGCACGTATCATTTTTTGTGAACCGTATCTCGCTCTCTTGAGATATTGTACTGAGATGGATTTAGTTTTACGGACTGCCCCGCCAGCCAATCAAAATAGCTAGACACAAGATAGCCGCCGTTCTAAGCGCTTCGTGGCAGGGGCTCACCTGTCGGTTCCGGGAGCTTATTTCATCATCTTGACCGACGACGGAGCGACTTCTTGACAACCGGGCAAATATCTGGGCTCTATTTTCTTCTCTTCATTTCTTTTTCTGTTGCCCCGTTGAAAAAAAGTGGCGGCAAAGCATTGTTGTCAGATATTCCAGAACGTGCCGATCTCATGTTCTCACTCGCATACAGAGTCCAGACGGTTGGCTGTAACATGGCGAGGCCCAAGTTATTTTTATCCTGCAGTTGAATCTGTAGATTCTGCAAAGCCACCAACTCAATGCCTGTCTCTGATACATGAAAAACGTGACGCCACCGGACGACTACAGCGAATTACGAGCATGTATAATCAGCTCATTCGCTCGGAAGACCGTCTCGGCCTCATGCAAGATGACACCAGTTTCATGTATGCCCTCTTTTTTGTTTGCCTACGGAAGCGCGGGACACTTGCTCAGAGAATCACGGCCACCCCCCCACACAGCAAGTACGCTTACCATCCTGTTCCAGAAACTAGGTATTTGAATGCACTTCCCCGGTCAGCGTGTTATATACCGCCCGCCCCCCCCCCCCCTCCCCACGTCCCCATCCCGTGTGTCAGCTGCCTCGACACTCTCCTCTTGCGGCCCAACCTTGCCTTTCCCACGTTTGAAGGTACATGCCTCATCCCCATGTAGACCGCCGCGTTATTTCCTCTCCCGATGAAAGCGACGAAAAAAAATCCCCGTGGCGGACAAATGTGATTTGATCTCCTATGGCTCACGCCCCCATTCATTCTCCTCTTTCTGCAGTCCCATGCCTGTCCCCCTTTCCGTCTTACCATTTTACCGCCCCTCCTGCTCGTCTCGTTGTACAAATCGCCCATGAAAGTGATTTGCTGCCCTGGCGCTATGCGCCCCTTGATTGGCTGCCTGCTCGCGAGATTTACGATTCATCTGGCATGCGGCATGTGGCATGTGGCATCTCGCATGTGGCATCTGGCATCTGGCATCGCCGACCCTGGCGCCCACGCGGGAGGCAAGATGGTACGTACTACATACACATGTATGCTGTATGTACATACAGTACATTCATATGCATGTATACGTGTATACATGTATGTACGCATCACGCAAGCAGTAGATTCAGGATATTTATAGCGACTTGTTTCTATATTTAAACCACCGCCGCGTCCTGCACCCGCCCACGTCTCCCGCAGAAAATACCTCGCGCGTCGACTCCTTCCTCTCCTCAAACGGCAAGGCCAAGACACTGAGTTCACGCTCCCCCCTCAGAACGGACCGCAACACGAAGTGCCACGGCCACGGAGATTTCTTTCCCTTTCCATCGTTTTGTTTTCGCCGGCCAAGTTGGTCCTAGACGGATCCTTGGCCACACCCCAGGGGCCTCCCGCTGCGTCTAGAACTAATTTTCTCCGCCTAGGACACGTAAGCCCATCCAGCCGTGTGTTTTTTCCCGCCGAGCTGTTTCATGCCCACCTCGATGATGTTGTTTATTCTTCTTGTTTCTTGTTTCTCTTTTTTTTAAAAACAAAAAATGTATATTTTTCTGTCCGTCTCTCAAATGGCATGCATGAAACACGTCCGTTTCATCGCGATACCCGCCCAAGGCACACATCACAAATCCTGCTCATATATCGCGTCTCGCGTACCGCCATCCACACACACACACACACACACACACGATATATACTCGCCGCCGCCCCAACCCCCCAAAGTAGACAAGCTCCCGTGCTGGTTCCTCGGGAACGTAATCCGCTCTTAAAGCGGCGGGGATTCGGCAGAGTACACTTATGAACCGGTGTCCTGGCCAGTGCAGGTCTTCGCGCCAATCAAGCCATCGTACGCGGTCATGCTAGCCGTTATGGCGCCCAGGGTCGGTAGATCTGGCGCTACGCCATTCGGCGTTCCATGTAAGATGTACACGCTGGCTGTTACCAAATCCGGGCATGTCCATGCCCGTGCACGTGCCCATGAGGAAGAAGTCGTGGGGGAAAAGACTACTGGGGTATTTGGCGGATAGCTCAACCGCGCTCGTGCGTATTTTCCTTTCGTTTCTTTCTTTTTTTTTTTTTTTCTCTTTTTTTTTTCCCTTGGGGGCCTTTGTATGGAGGGCAGAAGATATGCTGCCATCGTGGACAGACCTCTTTTGGCCACCCTGGAATAGACAGACACGCACAGACCATCCCGTAGCGGTGATTATATACCCAAGGCCATAGTACATCTCCGAGATCATAGTACATCTCCGAGATCATGACCACAGCGAAAGCTCATCCCGCGTAACACGGCAATCGATCCTGCCTGACAAGTCTTTCCGACTACGTGGTTGTCCGGACTGGCAAACCATCTCGTTCCAAGTATCTCGAGCCACAACCCCCCATAACCGTCTTTTTGTTTCCCTCTTTTCAGAATCAAGGACAACCAAAGGCAAACCTCCTCGCGTGATGGGTTGTGGGTAGGAAAAAAGCGAAAGATCTCCGAATGCTCCCTTAACATCACGTCGGTGAAGCCACGATCCTTCTTGGCCCGCAGACCGAAATAATCCCTTCATCCCAACACGACGCATAAATCACCAAGGAACAGGGGCACAAAACGTACTTCACTAATTCGGTTCTCATTTGAAATACACCCGCTGTATAAAGTGACAATCCCTTCTGAAAGAGTGCTCAACAGTCCCGAGACCATTCCACGTTCTCATCGCTGTGAAGAGAGGGGAAACAAAACATTATATTTATATTGGGAGGTCCCTGGGGGCGGCGGAGACTGTGGTTTGCGCAAACCACGGTTTGGAGAACAAAACAACCTTGATAACTCATGCTTTTTCGTTTGCTCGGTCCCGTCACTTCTTTTGCCTCTTCACGCTCACGTCGCTGACACTGCTTAGCACGCTTGCACTGCGCTTGAAGCCACTACTCACTGATCGGGATGTTGTCTTTTCCCCCTCCCCGGTCTTGGTGCTTTCCTGCCCGTGGCCGTACTCTTGCTTCGTCGCATCCGGAATGTCCCCCGTCGGCTGCCCCTTTTTGTTTTTGTCCCCAGACTGCACCGCCGCCGCGTGAGTGGCCGCGTCAGCTTCCGCGTCCGCGGCTTTGTTGCCATGGCCTTTATTTCTGCTGCCGCTGCTGCCGTCAGGCTTCTTCTTTTCCGGGGTAGAGGCGGAGGCGGAGGCGGAGGCAGAGACAGAGCTAGAGGCAGAGCTAGAGGTAGCGGTAGCGGTAGCGGCAGAGGCAGAAGATGGGGTCGTCTTTTTGTCCTCATCCACTTTGGCCACCTTATCCTCCTCTTCAGACATCTTCTCCGACCCCGACGGGGCAGATGCGGCAAGCGACAGCCCATGTGTCTTCTCTAGATCTGCTTTTTTCGCCAGCTCGATTTTGATCTCGGCGTCGAGCTTGTCGGAGACTTTGCGCGCGTCGAGTAGGCTGTTTACCGCCGCGAGGAGTTGTTCGTACTGGAAGGTCGTGGCAGCCGTGGGCATGGCCAGCTTTGCGGGGACGTCTAGTTCGTTGAGGGTGTTGGTGATGCGGAGCTGTTGCTGGTGGGACTTGTGCGTGAAGAGCTTGTTAATCTTTTCGGTGCGGAATGTAGGGCCGGAGCCGAGGCGGTCGTGGTGTGTGACGCCATAGACGGCTTCCTCTTGGCTGGTGAGCTTTCTACGCTCGGGGGCCTGCTGCTTCTCTAGCTGCTGCTGCTGCTGCTGCTGCTGATGTTGCTGCTGCTGCTGCTGATGTCCCTTCTTGCTGCCTGCCGTGGGTGTTGACGTCGCGGCCGTGGACTCACGCGTGGCGGCAGTTGAGGCGGCCGCACTGTCTCGTCTGCCCGCCTCGGTGGCTATTGAGGACGGATTCTGACCACCTGCCTGTGCTCCTGACGCTTGAAGTCCTCCCGCCGCAGCGCCGCCATTACCGCCACCACCACCGCCGTTGGATGGAGTGTTGGCCCCGTCAGTGCCCATAATGGACTTCCTCTTCTTGGACTTGTCGACATTCATAAGGTTTTGTAGAAGCGTCTGCAGGCCCGCAGAGGACTTGAAGCTGCTGATGTCTGTCTCTGCCCGGGGGTAGTCGAGACGATTGTAAAGTTCCCTCCGCTCCTCGTTGAAGCGCTCGCTTCGTGCCAAAATGCGCTTGATCTCCAGGAGCAGTGACTCTTCCTCGCGAGCCTCCTCCTTTGACCGTGACAGCGTATTGATGGCAAACTCCTTGCGGATTTTCTCCTGCTTAGGGTTAAAATGTGCCATCAGCTCATGCAGTGCATATTCTTGCTGCGTCATGTACTGAACGGGTTTCTGAGCCGCCATCATCTTTGCGGCCACCTCGTAGTATCTCGCCTTCAAGTCCTCCATCGATCGCGATCGCGAAGTCGGCACGACAGCCTTGCTCTCATCGCCATCTGCGTCGGTTTCGCCGTTCGTCGCTGACGGGGTCCACTCGTATCGATCCCAGATGATGGCCCAGCGCAAGTCAAATTCTCTCGCCATTTCCATCAGATAGTCTGTTTCTTCCATGGTCCAATCCTCATTCTGCAAGGACACCGAGTATTGGTCCCTGCTGTATTGCGGCACGTGAACTTTGACGTTGAACTTGGCGAATGTGGAGTCTTCAAGCTCCTCTATTTTGGGAGCCCTTTCACTGCTCAGTTCCTGGCCTGCTTGTTGTTGTTGTTGTTGTTGTTGTTGCTGCTGCTGCTGCTGCTGTTGTTGTCCTTCTTGATCCCCACCTCCTCCTGATCGACTCTCTTGAGTCGCCGCCGCACCAGAATCATCTTTTGAATCTTTCCGCCTCCAATGCTTCAAAACTAGACTCTGGTCGTCGCGTCCCGAGTTTCTGAACGGCCGCAGCTCCCATCTAGCAGCTGGTTTCCGGCTCGCAAATCGTCGCTTCTTGAACTGTGTGGTTTGTGGAACAATAGCAATGGGGTTGTCGCCTCCCAGATTGAGCACTTCGCGAGCCAGGCCCTTGATGTTGGGTCTGGCCCCAGTCGTCTTTTGTTTTTTGGACGGTCGCGACCCGCAGGAGTCCCCCAAGTTAAGAACGTCGCGAACATCGGAGGATGACATATTTTTTCTTTCAACTTCCGAGGCTTGCGCGCGCCGTCGTCACAGGACAGGTTTTTTCCAGTATTGTTGAAGACTATTTTCTTTTCGATCGAGCTTAGTACAGCATGTCGGCAAAATGGATTTCATGCACGATTCTCCACGAGCGTCATGGCGCGGCTGTTTGTGAGGCGAGGCAAAGCCCCGAGTCGCATTTAAAGTCGATGCGGGACGGTTGTTGTTAGATGAACCTGGTTGAGTTTTCGAATCGGTCGAGTTTTCGACTCAGCTCTTGTTGTCGTTGTATAAATTTTCCTTGAAAGATTTTTTTTTTTTTCTATCTGCCCTGAATTCATATGCTGCGGCTGGATTGAATTGGAGAGGCACGCAAACAAACCCGCATTGCACTGCTTCCGCCGTCGATGGGGGGGAAGGAACCAAGGTCCTTCGACAGAACCACCGTCCATAGAGCAGCGTGCACGTGACTTCACTGTGTGGTCGACAGTAGCCGCCAGCTGGCAGCTGGCAGCCAGAAGCACTTCTGGTTGGCCCAATGGACCTGGGGCGGATACGTTCGCCGCATGTGCCATTTTCGAACCGTGGCAGCTTCCAAGTTGTGTGACACCAAGTTATCAGATAGATTCCTGGTGATCGCAGCACCTCGCCATCGACAGCCCCTTGCTTTCTCTGTCTTCCTTTCGCAGGGCTCGCAGCCATCGAAGACACACCAAAAAAAAAAAATAACCATCAGCAAAACACCAAAGAGTCCTTCTCTTTCCAGGCACTACGAGCCCTCGCACAATGCGATATCTCCTCCCTCTCCTGTCACTGGCCTCGGCCGCCCAGGCTCTGTATTTCTACGTCGACGGCGCCACGCCAAAATGCTTCTTCGAGGAAATCCCCAAGGATACCCTCGTCGTGGGACACTACACAGCAGAAGAGTATGACGAGCGAAACAACGCGTGGCAAGAGCATAGCGGTCTCACCGTGTACATTTCCGTCGATGTACGTACCTCCTCTCTCTGCCTTGCCTTTTCCCTTCAACCACAAACATATATATATACATACTTTCTTCCTTCCCACTCTAACAACACGTGGATGCACATATTCTGATCCGCAAAACTTGCAACTAATCTCTTTCTTTGAAACAAGGAAATCTTTGACAACGACCACCGCATCGTCTCCCAGCAAGGCTCCTCCTCCGGCCGCTTCACCTTCACGGCCCACGAGTCCGGCCAACACAAGATCTGCTTCGTGCCCTCCTCCAACAGTCCTCATGCGTTGTGGCTATCAAGCCGTCTCCCCAACGGCGGCATCAAACTGAAGCTGGACATGGAGATGGGCGAGTCCGGAACCATTGAGAGCAGCGACAAGGACAAGATGCAGAGCATTGCGTGGCGAGTGCAGGAGCTCAACGCCCGACTGAACGACATCCGAAGGGAGCAAATTTTCCAACGAGTGCGTTTTTCTTCATCGTTTGCTCTTAGTGGATTGCCAATTGGAACCAGCCAAATTCAAAACACACACACACACACATACACAATTCCAGCACTCCCTCCCTTTCCTTCCCCCACTCCCTCGCGACAAAAATTCACTCTTTTCTTCTTCTTTTGGCCCCTGCTCACACCTCATCTTTTCCCAGGAACGCGAGGCCGACTTCAGAGACCAGTCGGAGTCCACTAATTCCCGAGTCATTCGCTGGATCCTCATCCAGCTCATCGTCATCGGAATCACTTGCGCCTGGCAACTGTCGCATCTGCGCAACTTTTTCATCAAGCAGAAGCTCACCTAAGCCATTTCGTCCCCCGTCGCCCCTTGATACATTGGCTATTCTCCACGGATATTGTCACTTTGAGAGTATCATTAGATTTTTTTGGGTTTTCCAAAGAAACATGAAAAAAAAAAAGAAAGAATTTCGACGCGTAATGTGAATGAGGTGGGGGTGGTTGTATGTTTGAGAACTTTTTTCTCTCTTTTTTTTTTTTTTTTTTTTTTTGAGAAAAAGCACAGATACATGAAGATGAGGGACATGGGCAAGCTGGTTCTTGGTAAAAATAAAGAAAACCATTTATGAGAATGAAGTCGGTAATGTAGTCCCTTGAATGGAAATGGCTTCACACAAATCTTTTTTTTTTTTTAAAAAAGAGCACCGAACCGGGCCAAAACCTCGAATTTTCAGAACCGGATTGCATTGCAATAATTGAACTTTTTTAATCCATTACGATGTATACCATAAGAGAAACTCCAAAACCCAGCCTATATATTCCTGTCAAAACGCTATGCCCTGCTTTGTCCTCCCCGTGCTTGCTCGCTGGCTTTGCTGGCCATTGGCATGGACGCCACGTCGGGCGATGAGCCGCAAAACAAAAACACCAAGCGCCCGCCGTCCGTTTACCCTGAGGCCCTCGCGACGCTAGGACAAAAGGGGAAAAGGCCTCCATCAAAGCTTCCGAAGGCTTCCTTTTATTATACAATGGTATGTGTGTGTGTGTGAGAGAGAGAGAGAGTATGAATGTGTATGTGTGTCGGTGTTTGTGTGTATAATTGTCTCGGTAGCAGAGTGATGTGAGGAGGGTGAGCGAAGTCGTAACTATCAAGTACCGAGTATGTCTGATGTCCATAAGGAAAAGCATAGAGAAATGATGAAAAGAACAAGGGAAAAAAGCAACATCGAAGAACATGAAATTGTGCGCAACAGCCAAAATATGCTACCTGTGTCGTGACCACCTAGCGCCGCCCTTCGCGATGTATTGATATGGGGCTGGTTTTTTTTGGGAGTTTTTTTTTTTCAAGTATGGGATCGTTGTGGAATGCCTGACGTTAAGAGTATCAAATGTAAGAAGGGAACAAAGAGAAGAGAGAAGAGAAGAGAGAAAAAAAAGACTAGGAAATTTGTCCCAACTCCAATAGCTTCTCCCAAGCGGAAGAGGGCGCTGCCTCTTGTTAGGGATGACTCTGGTGATATTTCTCCTTCTTTTTCTTGTTATTATTGTTTCTAGTCGTGAGAAAGTGGGCAGAACGCGCGCCGTCGAATGCAGTGCTTTTATATCTAGACCCTATTTGCACTTCTGGACGAGTGTACGACTCATGGTAGGGACGCCACTTTTTCCGGGTTTGTCTACGCCGTCGTCTGTGGGCACTCTGCATTTGTCGCCTTTGTGGTCTGATGTCGATATGCTCGAGGAGCTTCGTCATTTTGTTGCTCCTGCCGGGTCCCGGGACCAAGTTGAAGAAACGTCTCGCCTTGCTGTCCGACGTTGCTATTGCCGAACTCGATACACAACGCCCCTGCCGAGAAGGAGCAAAACACCACGACGATGGAGAGCGGGCGCCATCAACATCGACGACCTTTGGAATGCTGCCGCAGTACTAGATGCAAAAGCAATCCCGAAAGCGCATGGGAGGCGTCTAACCACAGCAGATTGTCTTGATGAACTTTTGGAATCCGCTGGGTTGAGGCTCTGCCGGTCGGCTATTAGCCTGGCCCGTGGCAGTCATGGGGCTCTGCTGCTGTCCTCTCTGTGGTAGATTCTGAGCACTGTTCTGGAATTGAGCTTGAGTCGAGCCAGCGGGGGTAGCCATATCGCCTCGGAGACCACCCACTCCGCTGAGCCTCTGGGCCGACATAGCGCCGGGGGCGTTTGGCCGCTCTCTCTTGTTGCCCATCTGCTTGATCGGTGAGGGAGGGGGTGGTTGTGCGGCGTTTAAACGGCCGACAGTAAGATTCTGTGCTTGCTGGTGAGCCGTGGTATTCCCAGGACGATGGCCACTGTGCAGTTCCATTTGAGAGGGGCCGGGACGAACGTTTGGGTTGTGGAGGTAGCCAGGCCCATGACTCTTCATTGAGTCCCAGCCCTTTCCCGAATCCTTGCTGACCTTCATCCAGTCATACTCGCCGTCTTCAACCTCGCCCGTGTTCTTCAGCGATTGGGTGAAGAGGTCACGGAGGTAATCGTAATCCGGGGTGTCTTCGAAGCCCAGATTTCGAACATAGGTCAGATATTTTGAGAATTCTTCGGGGAAGCCCTCGCAAAGATCCTTGATTGCGGTGGTTTGCTTCTTCTCGCCAATCTTCTCGTACTTTTGCTTGTTCGTGGCAGCCTTGAGACCTTGCCAGGGGAGACCGCCCCGGAGAAAATACATGAAGACGTGGCCAAGGGCCTCCAAATCGTCACGTCGAGATTGCTCGCGTCCTAGATGGGTGTTGATGCTCATGTATCGCGCAGTTCCGGACAAAGACTTGCGTTCTCTGTAAGGAATGTGCTGCTTCGTCTTGGGATCGCGGTACTGCTTCGCCATGCCGAAATCAACGACATGAATGACGTTGGAAGCTTTGGTGCCGGGGCGACCAATCAAGAAGTTGTCGGGCTTGATATCTCGATATATGAGGTTCTTCTCGTGGATGGTCTGGACTCGAGACAGCATCTGCTTGGCGACCATGACAACTGTCTTGATGGTGAAGCGACGCCCACAGTGATCAAAGAGATCCTCAAGAGACGGGCCAAGCAGATCAATCACCAGAATGTTGTGGAGACCTTCCTGACCGAAGTAGTAGACGTTGGGGATGCCGGCTAAATGGGTGTCAGTTTGATTGTGAAAAGACCACAAGAAAAACAATGTCCTGCACAACGGAATGGTAGAGGCTTACGGCAGCCGACAAGAATTTTGTATGTTCGGTATTCATCTCGGAGCTGGGGAGCGTCACTCTTGCGAGGTTCCTTTCACGCAATTGTCAGTAAAACAGAGGCAGTGTACAAGTAACGGCAGCAACATGTTGCGGCGTCTTGACGGGTATGTGGCTCGCATACGAATTTGATGGCCACTTGTTGGTTGTTCAACAGATTGGTGCCCTCGAAGATGACACCAAAGGAGCCCTCTCCGATCTTCTTTCCAACGCGGTAGTGGACGCCGACGACATTGGACGACGACGAAGCCATGGTGAAAAGTCGAAACGGGCTGCCTCGGGGCAGGCCTCGTGCGTCGGGAGACGAAGATTGTTGTGTCCAAGGGATCGAATCGACCGACGAAGGGTAACAGACAGAAGAAGGATGAACAAGAGGGGGGGGGGGGGGGACACAGCAGAAAGCTACTTGTTGGTATGCTGCGTTGTCAACCAGAAGCGGTGGGCGAAAACAGGCGCAGCACACAGGAGTCGGCAGAACAGGCTGGCTGGCTTGGGGGGGGGGGGGGGGCACTCCGGTCTGTCCTGTCCAGTCCGGTCTGGTCTGGGAGGCGACGAGAAAAAGGGGGTTTTCGGCCAGGCGACGGGCTCTTCGCTGTGTCGAAAGCGGGCAGTTCAGCAACAACAGGCAGGATTAACCATTTCTGGACCGCCGTGCAAGAGAAGCTCAGAGAGCGGATAGGGCAGTGGCTGGTTGGAATGCAAGTTAAAAGTCTGCCTGTGATGCCGTATGCTGGTGCAGGAGGAGCGGGCGATGCAAAGGGAAGAAGCTTGGGGTCTCGTCTCGGGTCTTGGTCTTGGACACCAGGCCAGAACCAGAACCCAGAACCCAGAACCCAGAACCCAGAACCAGCCAGACTGGTGACTGGTGTGGAGTGGAGTCTTTGTGTCCGAGGGAGACGCATGCCGGCAAACCCTGCGGATAGATGGGGCTGGTGCTGGGCCTGGTAGCTCGGCCAGCGGCCATGGACATGGAAAGAGACGGTCAGAGCAGGGCAGTTGAGCGTGGCTGACTGGGCCAAGCTGCATGTGGACCGGGCTGTTGCTGGGACTGGGCGGCTTGGTGCTGGTGCTGGGCTGGGCTGGGCCTGGTGCTGGGCCTGGTGCTGGGCCTGGTGCTGGGCCTGGTGCTGGGCGCTTGTGCTTGTGCTTGTGCTGAGCACGCATTCAACAGTCTGGGCCCATCATCATTGATGGATGCTGGGGGCGAGAACAGCGGCCAGCCCCGATCTAGCCTCTCTCAGTAGGTACTTATTTGACCCAAGTACACTGCTTCTCGTCGACGCCGGACCCGAGGTGCTTCCTGACGGGCTCTGACTGGACATGGACATGAGGCACCTGCTGCGCCGGGTTGTTGACCTCAAGCTGCTAGCGCGGCCAGTGCAATGTTTGGCAACCAGCCGTGACAGACACAGAGCTGGAGGCATAATCAATCAGGCATCATCATCATCAGACCGCTTCGGGAAAACACTTGAGGCTACTCCCAGATCAGCTAGGGCACTCGGTGCTGCGACGCTCATTAGTCCTAAGAGGGCACCTACTTTGGGTTAAGTTCTAAGTTCAAGGTTGGCAAGTAATATCTGGTCGGGTCGTATGGAGATACTTGCTGAGGCTTCATTTCACGTCGTCGAGAAGCACTTGGGCAGGTACCTAATCTATCTGCTGTCGGTACCTCGCCAGGACCTCATATCAAGTCTTTGCAGACGCAAAAACACCGAGGAGATACCTAGCAGAAAAGTAGAATGAACTGGCTCCTTCCTGTATTGGCTGCCAAGAACGGGCTTGCCGAGCTCACCAATCCAAAAGGTCGACTCGCAAATTCGCAAACAGATATGGGCCAGGTCGTCCCGCTTCGACCAATCTCCGTCCACTCTCTAGCTGCGTGCATGAAAAAGGTACAGTGGTGGTCGTCCTGCCGGGGTGTGTCCGCTCTCGCATGAGGGAAGTGTCGAGATTGGCTGACGGGTTCCTGAATTCATCCAGACACCGCGGCTGACTGGTCATTGGCCCGGCTGCCCCACAGCTCCGCCCGTAATACTGTTGACTGGATGTTGTTGAACCAGCACTGAGGCGTTGCCTGCGCTGGCGGATGGCTGGTGTGGCTGGTGGCCAGGCAACCCTGAGAGGCATCGTCCGGCCAGGTCAAACGGTCAAACGGACAAACGGTCAAATTGGTCTACATAACGACGCTCCCATCAACGGCACCGGACAACGGACAACATTCTGCTGGAAACAATGCTGCTGCTACCCAAGAGATAACCCCCATGAGTCAACAGTGATTCAGATTCAATTGACCGGGGACGCGCTATGCCCGCCTCTTCGTGGGCTTCCCCTCTTTTCTTCTAGTGTTCGGAACCTGGTCTGGAGACGTCAAAAGGCGCCCCAACAACAACACACGTCGTGTCACGGATGATCAAACCCTACTTATACTCGTGTGCCCTGAGACCCACGAGGGAAGGCGGGCGGCGGGCGTTTCTTATGGTTGCTTTGACTCGGCCCGCCGCTCCGGACAACCAGCCAGGAACTCCATCTCTCGCCAACAACGTGACAAGTCGGGCTCTTCGGAAAACGCAAGCAAGCCCTTCTCAATATCGAATTCTATACAGTGTTCGCTCCTCGACCTATTCCTGTCCCGATCGTACATGGGCCGGCGAGCCCCTGGCCATCGGCCAGCACATCGTACAAAACATAATATTATTCGTGCGGCAGCCTGGTCTGGGCAGGATCGGCCTAATAACGGAGGCTTCAGCCTAGTGCCTTTTCGTCCACCTCGATTCATCCGAGACACGGTCCAATCCCGAGTGGCCAGCAAGCCAGTTGTTGACATGGCAGAGCACCGCTTCTCCTTGGTAGCGTCTTGTCCATCAATGCTTGTTGAGGTGTTAGCTCAGAAGGACCTTCATGTATATGCTCGCGCCTTTCTGTCAAACCGCTCCTTTTGGCATTGTGAACCAGGTTGTCGAGTTCGGTGAAAGGTCTGAGAACGAAACCGTCATGACCTCTTCTTTTCCACTGTGGTAATGACCCCTCCCCTATACCTACAGGAGGAGACCGGGTCTAGGGCTCTAGGCACTCCGAACCGTCGTCGTGCCTTGTCGTCACGGCTCTGGTTGACAACTGGCGAATTTTCACATAGTTCTGCGACGTCTTGTCGCTCAATCTTTTTCGACTCCGTCTCCCTCGAGTTCTTGATGCTGTGCCAGAACGCTGCAGTAAAGCGAGGGAGCGCGAGGGAACGCAAGGGGAACGAGAGAAACGAGGGGGAACGCGGATTGGGGTGGGTGTGAGACGATAGCTATATGGAAAGCCTACTCAATGGCCTTAACATATTGACGTGGCAAATTCATATACTGCAAATCAGGAAGGGTAGGCGTTCTCTGCATCACAATGCTTTAGAATGGCAGCTCTACAAAACTATGACGAGCTCTTCGCGGAGGCGACTCAGCATGCAATCCACTTGTCACAAGAGTCAATTTCCTTTGCCGAAAGCACGTGGAAAACTCCGTCATCTCGGCCACTTTTTTTTTTTTTTTCGTTTTTCTTTTTTTTTCCCTGAATGCAAAGGACAACACTTGGCTTTCAACGCAACGACACGGCCTCGTCTGAGGACGACTGCTGGACAAAACACGTCGCTCGTCGCTCGTCGCTCGTCGCTCGTCGCTCGTCGCTCGTCGCTCGTCAGCTATCCCGTACATTCGTACATTCGTCAAATACGGCCGACAGTCGAGCTTCAAGTCCATCTAGCGTAAATAGTCTCCGCAAGCTCCCAGGCACGGTCACGCGACACCATTTACGCAGACGCTTCAACTAATGCATCTGAAGACGAAGGAGGGCATTTCCCCATGAAGCAGAGCAACCAACGATGAAGAGCCTTCCCCAAGTAGGAATCCAGGGGTCGGAACGTGGTAGAAACGGGGCCCCTCGCCAAGTCGCCGCAAGTGCACCGCAAGACGAGGAGGAGTGGTTTCTTGCATGGGTGACAGTACCATGTTGAACAATTGTCCTGAAGCTCCAGGGTGCAGCAGAGCCTCGCCAGAGCTCAGGACTGCATTTCAAGATGCCCAAGGCGTCCTTTACGAAGACGACGGAAATCCCGACATGTTGAATCGCCAATGAGCGGGGAGAACAGCGCCCGACCCAATGACACTCATGCACTGCGTAAAACGGGAAAGTCGAACAGCATCTTCTGCTTCATCATTGACGATCCCGGTAGAATGAAAGTGCCGGCTGTTTCGGCCATCCAGCGCCATTGGGCCGGGTGTTTGTCCGCACTGCGAAAGCGTACACAATGCATTTGTGCATTTGTTGGTATCCGGCCCGCCTTCCCCGCATGCGCCTGACGTCCATGACTCCATGATGCTTCTTTGTCGAGCTACTACACATGGACCCGTAAAAATTATAGATAGAAACTGCAACGGCCGCCCCCTCACTACCTTCCCTGCTCTCGTGCTTGCACTTTCAAGTACAAAACGGGGTGAGTGCAAATTGCAAGTCTACATTCGCCAAGATTTTTCCATTCTTCCATACCTGTACCCATCACGTGGAGCAATCGTTTTGTCACTATCTCGCTCAAGATGTCCAAACCACAAGACATGCCGCCGATGACGTATCGATTCCTCGGCCGCTCCGGGCTTCAGGTTTCTTCTATTTCCCTGGGAGGTTGGCTCACGTACGGTGGCCATGTCGACAGAGGTAATGATTCCTTGGAAAAAGACAAAAAAAAAAAAAATACATACATATGTAGCTGACTGGTATTATTTTTCTCGTGACAGAGGGCACCTTTGCCTGCATGAAGGCGGCTTACGACTGTGGCGTCAACTTCTTCGACTGCGCCGAGGTGTACGCTGATGGAGAGTCGGAAATTGTCATGGGAGAAGCTATCAAGAAGTTTGGCTGGAAGCGAAACGATCTTGTCGTTTCGACAAAGGTTAGCGGCAGGCTCTTTGTTTCTTTGTTTCTTTTTCTTTCCTTCTTTTTCCTTCTTTCTTTCCTTCCTTCTTTCTTTCTTTATTTCTGCCAAACGAAATGGGACTTGGCTCGCTGACAACAACGTTCTTGATAGGTTTACTGGGGCGGAGCCTTTGGCGACAACATTGTCAACAACAAGGGGTTGTCTCGGAAACACATCATCGAGGGCGTCAACGCCTCTCTCAAGCGCATGGATCTCGAGTACGTCGATATTGTCTTTGCCCACCGTCCCGACCGCCAGACGCCGATGGAGGAGACGGTCCGAGCCTTCAACCACCTCATTGATCAGGGCAAGACCTTTTACTGGGGTACGTCGGAATGGAATGCCGACGAGATAGCGCAGGCGTGGCGATACGCCGACAAGCTGGGTCTGATTGGGCCTGTGGCGGAGCAGCCTGCGTATAACATGCTTCAGCGCGAAAAGGTCGAGACGGAATTCGCACATCTGTACCGCGAAACGGGACTCGGCTTGACGGTCTGGTCTCCCATGCGGCAGGGCATTCTGACGGGCAAGTATAAGGACGGAATTCCTCCGGACTCGCGGTTTGCGCAGACGAGCGTCGACTTCGTCAAGGGGTACTGGCAGCGCACTAGCCAGGATACGTGGAACGGCATCATCGAGCAGGTCAACAAGCTGCAGCCCATCGCGGACAAACTCGACATGAAGCTCAGCACGCTGGCGCTGGCGTGGGTGCTGAAGAATCCCAACGTGAGCACGGCCATCACGGGAGCCAGCAGGGTCGAGCAGGTGTACGAGAATTGCAGGGCCGTGGCGGCTGTGGACAAGTTGACGCCCGAGATTATGGGCGAGATTGACGAGGTTTTGAACAATAAGCCCCCTGCTATCGTGATGAGACTTTAAGGGTTTTGATGTTGAAGCATATGCATGTGGTTGTCACGTCTGACGCCTCTTTTTTTTTCTCCCCTCTTTTATTTAAAGATAGTCCACGCCATGTATATAGAAAGAGTTGTGGTAGCACAATAAGTACAGCCGTCTGAGAGGGACCAGGACGCAAAGCCGCTTCGTCTGCGCAACCAAATGACGTCGTCCTTGTGGCAGCAGGTGCATACATTATGTACATATTACATACATGATACACGTATAGCATGTCGCAGCATCACATGGTCGCTTCCTTTTACCCGCCTCATTTTCTATTCGTGGATGAGTTTTCGTATCCGTCCATCTCGTTGGGGTCCCTCCGCCCAGCTCGCTCAGATGCAGATTCCTGCAGAACGCCCTTCGCATTGAGGTGTGTTGACATCACATCCGAGAGCGCAACCTACCACCACGGAACAACTCTTGCCTTGCTCTCAACTTCAAAACCTGCCGCTTGCAAACCTGCAACGCTCTCCTCGCCACATACCGCCTGCCCGCGCTATTGAGCACGATACCGGTATACTCTTCAGGAAGCTTCAATTTTTATTTTTATTTTTATTTTTTTTTCCCACTCACTCGTTGACTCCGAATCACCAGGTTGCCAAGATGGCGCCAGTCAACCTCCAGAAATGGTTCCCGTGGACCAAAGCACCCCTCATCTGCAACGGGCCCATGCTCAACGTGGTGACGCCCAAGCTTGCCACGGAAGTGACCAAGGCGGGCGGCCTGGGTGAGTCGTCGGCCGAGGCTGCATTTCTGACTTTAGCCAGCGTGTCGCATCTATTGTCTTTTGATCAAGTTCTTGCTTTGAAGAGAAGGAACCCCGACGTTTTTCTGTTTTTTTTTTTTTTTTTTTTTTTTGTTTCCCTCTTTTTTTTTTTTCGATTCTTGTTGCTTTCATATTATTTTGTCTCATATTATGAATTTTTTGTTTCTCATTTTATGTATCTGTATAGATGGAAAAATAATCTCTAACCATGCTAAATACAGGCTTCCTCGCATCAACCTTTGACGCAACCGCCTCGTCAGCACAACTCAAAATCCTCGCCGCGAACCTCACCGAGGCGCAGTCCCTCCTCGGCAACGACATGGAGCGTGGTGGCTCCCCTCCCGCCGGCCGCATCAACGTGGGCGTCAGCTTCATCACCGGACACGAGAGCATCACCCGTTTTCGGGACACGGCGCTCCCGGTGCTGAGGAGCCTGCGACCCACGGCGCTGTGGCTCTTCGCCCCAGACGAGGCGGTCAAGCCCCATGGTGTCATCATCAGGGCCGTCAAGAGGTTGGATCCGGCGCCGAGGATCTTCGTGCAGGTCGGCAACGTGGCTGCCGCGAGGGAGGCCGTTCTGGATGGCGCCGACGTGCTGGTCTGTCAGGGCATTGATGCGGGCGGACATCAGTTCAGGAAGGGGATGGGGGTGGTGAGCTTCGTGCCCGAGGTGAGAAGTCTTTTGGAGGAGGAGTTTGCGGGTAGGGAGGTGGCGGTGTTGGCGGCGGGGGGAATCGCTGATGAGAGGGGAGTGGCTGCGGCGATGATGTTGGGTATGTTTTTTTTTTTTTTTTTTTTTTTTT
>SRPU01000105.1:0-33722 GCA_018360185.1 Claviceps lovelessii
CACTAAGGAAAAACTGTGCCCCGTGCAGGAATCGAACCTGCAACCCCCCCACAATTCTTGCTTACGTAAGAAAAGTAACGAGGTTTTCCATAACGCTTGACCACTGCGCCACGGGGATAAGCTAAAAAATTGTTAATTTATTAGAATTCTACTATAGCTAGGGGTCTTAAAGCAATAGCTTACTAAGCCTCTAATATTTAAATTAAATATGAAGAAATATTAGAGCATAATTAGTACTATAATATATCTTATACTATTAATAAGACCTAATATTGCCTTTATACTATAATAGCTTTTAATAGCCTTAGTAAGCCTATATTTAAAGTATTTAAATGCTATTAAAAACCTATTAAAATACTTATTAAGTATAAAGAAATTAGCTATAATTTATAAAGGCCCTACCCTTATGAATAATATAAAAAAAAAAAAAATACTTAAAGCTAGCTCTAATTTGATTAGCTTTATAATACTAATTTTACTAAAGATAGAAGCTTTTCTAAATTTACTTATACTTATTTTTATAAGCTAGTAAGGGGCCTAATTAGCTAGAAATTAAAAAAGGCTAGTACTATAGCCTTATTAATAATAAAAGCAGAGTTTAATGCTATTTATAAGACTTTTTAGAAGCTTTAGTAGCTTAATGTCATGACCGTTCCTCCCTAAGGCTTCGCGTACAGCTAGCCTCATAAGACCTAAGGGGGGCATAGGAGTTGCGAGGCATGTGGTGCCCTTGCTACGACCTAGCGGCGCGCTAAGGAGGTATATAAAAGGAGGAGCGCGCACATTTGTATAATAGGGCAGAGATTTATACCTTTAAGCACTACCCCCTACCTAGCAGCTACGTCGCAGTGCATCTTCTGTGTCTCAGTCTTCACTCCACTAAGCAGTATCCCGTATCCAGCCTTGACACTTAAAGGGATTTTTATAAAACTAAAAATACCTATAAAACCCTCTATATAAATTTTTTATAATAAATAAGGAGCTATAAAGACTACTTATAATCCTACTCTTAATAGCTATATAAAGTATACCCTTTTAAAATTCTACTATAATTAATAATTAGTATTAAAAGGGCTAGCTAAGATTACTTACCTAAATACTAAAAAAATGCCTATTAATAGGCTTATAAAGCCCCTTATTAGCCCTATATACCTTATTTTCTTAGACCTTATAGGCCTAAAACACTTATAATTTATTACTAAAGCTACTAAGATAATACCTAGCTAAAGGCACTAAAATAATTATAAAAACACCTAAAAAATTAAAAATAATTATAAAAATACCTAAAAAATTAAAAATAATTATAAAAATAAAGAAAGAATAAGGTCTCTGCTTTTAATAGTAATTCCTTTATAAAATACTATATATTACTATAGTAAAGAGTTATTTACTCTAAAGCCCTAACTTTAGGCTTTATAATTCTATAATTTATTTTTATTTTAAAATTATTCTAAATTTTATATAACTTTTTCTTTTGCTTTTACCCTTAGCGCTCTATAATAACTAGCTCTAATATTTCTTTAAAGGGGGTATTAAAAATAATAGGGTTATTTATAGGGGATTCCTTACTATTAGTGCTATAATTATAGTGCTTATAAAAGTATCTTATAGAGAGGCTTTACTAGCTAGTAAAGTTAGTATAAGCAAATAAGTATATATATATATATAGTATAACTATAGAAATCTAACTAAAGGTTATATATATAGAGCTTATAGCTATAAGGTCCTTATAAATCTTTACTTTTTAACCTTTTTTACCCTTTTATATCTATTTTAATAGCTACATAGTTAGGCTAATAGCTATTAGGTATAAGGCTAACTTTAAATTAAATTTATAAAGTAATTAATTAAGCTATAAAGAAATAAATTAAATAAGCTAATTAAGCTACTAAAGGTAGCTTAGTTAGTAAAGGTAGTTACCTTATAATATTTGTTTTTACTATTTTTTATAATAAAATAAAATTTATAAAGAATTTTAAAATTAAATTCTTTATTATTAAATTTAGGGTTTTTTTTCTATATAATTATTTAAAAAATTAATTTTTAAATTATATATATTAATTTTTATTAAGTTAATTAATTAATAAGTATATTAGCAGCTAATTTATATAGCTATAAGTTTATTATTTTATTTTTTTTATATAAATAAATTTTATTAAAAATAAAAAGTAGCTTATAAAGCCTAGCTAATAATTAAAATTTACTAATATAATTAGTAAATATATAAGGGAAGAAAGTAAAAAACCCCTTTAAAGCTACTAACTATATAAACTATTAAATTTACTTTTATTAGCTATATATACCTATAAAGTTAAATATTCAATATAAAATTTATTAAATATTATAATAAATTCTTTAGTAAATTAAATAGTGCTAAAAGTAATATACAGTGGGTACAAGTAATTCCGAACATTTTCGATTTGACCTATGTACCCTCAAAGGCACCGCACATCTTTGAACAACGATTTCTCTACTAATTTAGCTGCAAATAAATTGTAATTACATAAATAGAATCTCTAATATACTCTGTATTAAATAATATATTTAGTATTTTATATACCACCCCTTTGCAGCAATGACTGTAGCTATTTAGTAAGGCATTAAGTTAATAAGCATTAATAAGAGCTCCTTGCTAAATTCCTTCTAGACTATTATAGTAGTGGTTTTAAGGTTTATAAGTAAGCTTATACTACTCCTTATATATTATAGGTAAGAATAAAGATTATAGATTTTTTATTTTAGTAATTTCTAAAGGTTTTTAATAGGGTTAAGGTTAGGTAAGTATATAGGCTACTTTATAAAATTAATCCTGTTTTCTTTAGCCTAACTACTTAACTAATTCTATACTAAATAACCTATATAAATAAAAGCGTTATCTTATATAAAGGTATTACTAGGTTAAAGAATTATAGGTAATTCTAACTATAGGGTTTAAAGAATTATGCGTATAGTTACGCTAGCGTATAGTGCATTAGTATCTCTAGGAAGCATATATAAAGAAGTGTAATTATAACCACTAAACACACCCTAAAATATTAGAGATTTACCCTTTTTATTAGGCTTGCCTTATACTTTATTATAGTTAAGTCTCTTGCCCTAATTCTAATTAGTTATAGTATAGTTATAGTTTCTTTTTAGTATATATTTTTATACTAAATATATAAAACACTACCTAGGCTTTAAGCTATTAAAAGTTATACTAGAGACCTTATTAGAAAAAATAATTTTTTACTACTATTTAATTAAGCATTAAGAATATACCTAAGTAAATTTTAGGTAGTAAAATGCTTATTCTACTATTAGTTTTAGTCTTTAAATAGCGTGCTTATATAGAATCCCCTCTTTTTTAAGCTATAATATTAGCATAGAAATGCTATATACTATATTAGCCTAATAAAGAAGTTCTTTATTTTAAATAAAAGGGTTTAAGTTAATAATTTATAAAATATTCCTTTTTTTATAATTAAATAGTTTTTTTAGTTATTTAGGGCATAGTAAATTATAACCCTTAATCTATTATATATAGCGTTGTGTAATACTAATTACACTGCTAGCTAGAACTCCCTCTTCTTTAGTAATATATTTAATTTTAAAGCCTTTAGTATATATTAAATAAATCCTCCCTCTTTTATAAAAACTCTAGTTCTTCTTTTTAGTGACTCTAGGCATTATAAAAAGAGTTATGCCGTCTTAAAGAAAGTGTATTGTTTTCTAATTACGACGCGTTGTGGAGCGACACGCGTTTTCTAGTCAAAATGTTCGGGATTACCTACGACCCACTGTAAAAGCTTTTATTTTATATAAGATTTAGCTAACTATAGCTTGCTATAGTGCTCTACTCTATAGAGCAGTGGACCTTATATATGCAGGCTTACTAAGCTCACTACCTTAGTAAGCTGTGCTCTACAGCGCCCATCTCAGTTATTTCTAATAATACCTTAGTAGGTGTAGCCTTGTGTGCACCAAAGGGATATGTAGATCACTACCAGGTACCTAGTAGGTAGTTACCTAGTAGTTGGGGGATCTTAATAAAATAAGACAATTACTCGGCGCAGCCGTGCGACAGAATGACTCACCATTGAAAGTCTATCTCCACTATCTGAAATCTCAACTTCAACATCAATCATTCCACCAAATTCGTCTACCCTCATAACGATTGATTTTTGAAAACCCAAGTATCTACTTTCCCAAGATCTTTTCTCAGTCCAATTGAATCTGAGTTTGTTGTCACTAACTTAAGTGAAGTGATATTTTGCGCATCGATACCGTCCTTACATCATCGCATCGAGAAATCTCTCTTCCTGCCTGTCACATTGAATCGACGAAAGGCGATCCTGTGCTCTCACATCTCAGGACATGCCCACAGAAGACTCCCTGGCTCGTAGTGCGCCACATAATCCCTACCAGGAAAGCAATCGTGATAACCGCATAGGCCGCGGTGGTAGAAACAGATCACGAGTGAATACTTCTCGTTCTGGGGACGACACTGGAACTTTCCAGAGCGATGCTTCGCCAATACAACCCAGCCTACCAGCTGCACCGATAGTAGCTTCTACTTCTGGATCCTCAGGCAGAGGAATCTCTCATCGTGGATCCAGAGGAAGGAAACGACAATTTCAAGACCGGCGCCAATCTGATCGAGATGGGACAGCACACCACAATGTATCCAGACCGCCAGCTCAAAGAGCATTTGGCGGTCACCTCACAAGCTCTCTTGAGAACAATTCCTATGGTACATCGAGCATACTCACGGGTTCGCTCAGCGCTGATGCTCCGGAATTCGTGCCCGGGCAGCTTGTGGTCCCAAGGATGTAGGTATCAAACTCGTCTTGGCCATTCATTCTACGCGATATTGCTTCTAACTACGAGGAAAGAAAAATACCAAACTCCGGAGCCCTGATACAACCAAAGTCCAAGCCTCCAAAATCCACAGCAGACGATTTAGGGCTGAGGATTCACGAAGACATCACTAACCTCAACTATGAGTGTGCCATCTGTACAGATGATGTTTCGAGGACTTCCCAGGTTTGGTCATGTACTGTGTGTTGGACGGTTGTACATCTCAAGTGTGTTAAAAGGTGGTACGCCAAACAGGAAAAACAGCGAGACTTACGCTTTGCAGAGCCTCATAGGGAATTTTACTGGAGATGCCCAGGATGCAACTCCAAGTTATCTGACGATCCTGGGTTGTATCACTGTTGGTGTGGCAAGGATACCAACCCTCCTTCGGCAACATCTCCGCTTCCTCCACATTCCTGTGGTCAGACTTGCTCGAAGGCGCGTTCGACCTGCCCGCATCCATGCCCAATTCAATGCCATGCCGGACCATGTCCTCCTTGTGATCTGATGGGGCTACCTCAGTTTTGCTTCTGCGGAAAAAATGAATCCCGCAAGCTCTGCAGAGAAACCGACTACGAGAACGGCTGGAGCTGTCAGGAAATCTGTGAAGATCTTTTGCCTTGCGGAGAGCACTACTGTTCGAAGCCTTGCCATGCTGGACTTTGCGGGGAATGCGATGTAACCGTCTCAGCGAAGTGCTATTGTGGTCAGGCTGAGAAGTTGATGCCCTGCTATGAAAGAGACGAACGTCAACTGTCGTATAGTGACGTCGAAAAAGGTTGGTTTGAAGGAGCTTACACGTGCGATAAACTTTGTCAGCGAAGCTTCGATTGTGGTTTTCACAAATGCTCGAAGACTTGCCACTCGCAGGAGGAACGAGCAGCGCACTGTCCATTTTCAGCAGACTCGGTGACTCACTGTCCCTGTCAAAAGACTCCCCTTGAAGAACTACTTAACGAACCACGATCATCATGTCAGGACGTTATTCCTCATTGCGATAAACTCTGCCACAAGAAGCTACCATGTGGTCACCTCTGTGCGTCAAAATGCCACACTGGAGACTGCGGATTTTGCGATGAGATCATCGACGTCGCTTGCACATGCCGAAGAACCACTAGCAAGTCTGTTTGCCACCAGGGGCATATTCAAACACCAGTGTGCATGAGACTCTGCCACGCCAACTTGAGCTGTGGTCGTCACAAGTGCGCCGAACACTGCTGTTCTGGTGATAAGAAGGCTGTTGAGAGACAGGCCGCCAGAAGAAAGCACAAGATAGTTGGAGAGGCTGCGTCTATCGAAGCAGAGCATATCTGCATCAAAACATGTGGGAGAGAATTGAAATGCGGAGTTCACGAGTGTCAGCAGATGTGCCATCGTGGTCCTTGTCCCAGCTGCCCTGAGGCCATCTTCACAGAGATAAGCTGTGATTGTGGCCGAACCGTCCTTCAGCCTCCGCAGCCGTGTGGCTCCAGACCCCCGGAATGCCGCTACAGTTGTCAGCGACAGCCCAATTGTGGTCATCCTGCGATTGAGCACAACTGCCATTCGGATGATGTTTCTTGCCCCAAGTGTCCGTTTCTCGTGGAGAGATGGTGTGCTTGTGGTAAGGAGAAGCTGCATAGTCAGCCCTGCCATGTTCGAGAAGCACGTTGCGGGAAAGTATGTGGCAAGATTTTGAAATGCGGCCTGCACAAGTGCAAGAAGCTTTGCCATCGAGCAGGGGAGTGCGAAGCTTTTGATTCGACAGCAAAGCACTGCGAACAGCCTTGCGGGAAGAAAAAGTTATTCTGTGAGCATTCGTGTCAAAACACTTGTCACGGCCAAACTCGTACGTTTTATACCAGGGGCGTTGCCCCTTTACTGAAACTAGGGACATGCCACCCAGAAGCTAACAGGCGAGGCTTAGTGTGCAACGAATCGGTGGCTTGTACTGCTAAGTCAGTCATCTCTTGCCCCTGTGGTCTACGCCAACAACAAGTCAAGTGTCTCGCCAGCAGCCTGAATCCCACGCCTGTTAGACCGGATATAAAATGTGATGACGAGTGTCTTCGACTCGAGCGCAACCGCCGTCTTGCAGCTGCGCTGAACCTTGACCCAGCTTCTCATCAGAACGACCACGTTCCCTACGCGGATATTACACTCAAGATGTTCAAGGAAAACACGTTATGGGCCGAGACCCAGGAACGCGAATTCCGGGTCTTCGCTAAGAGTCCAAATGAGGCTTGTCTCCGGTTCAAACCCATGATATCCACATTTCGTCAGTTCCTGCATAATTTGGCGAAGGACTATGGACTGGAAAGCAAAAGCGAAGATACCGAACCGTACCGGTACGTTATAGTCTTCAAGAGCTCGCGTTTCGTCTCGGCGCCTCTCAAGACCCTTGGACAATGCGTAAAGATCAGAGCTGCGCAAGCAGCCGAAGCCGCCGGCAGCACGCCCGCGTCGCGGTTTTGTTCTCAATCGCCACCACCTACTGATCCTTTTAATGGATTTCTCCTGATTAATCCTCGCTTTGGTCTCACCATCGACGAAATTACCTCAGCTATGCAACCGGATCTAGCGACGCAACCTTCCATCCATTTCGAGACTAGCTTTCTTCCCTCTGAGGAGATTCTTGTCCGCGCAGCCACATCCTACTCGGCAATCCTCTCGCCCACAGCCCTCGAGCAAGTTCTCATTAGCATGAAGCCTCGTCTTGTGAAGTCCATTAAGGCTACCGGCCTAGCCGGAAATATCCTTCTTTGTCACGCGGATTCCAGTAGCGGTCAGATCATTCATCGAGAGGGTTTGAATAAGACAGATGCCTCGGGCTGGAGTGCCGTTGTCGGACGAGGTGCTGCCAAACAGGAGTCTGTTCTGCCGATCGAAGGACCTGTCAGTAGAACTGGAAGACTATTGATAGGCGTTAGAAAGAAGCAAAGTCAACCTGAAAAATCCTGGACTGAACAGCTCGATGGGGATGTTGAGTGCTAAGGTGGACGGATTTGCGATTCCTCGTCAATTTCACACGGCAGATCAAATGAGTATTTTAATAGAAAGTTAAATAGATATCTCTATCTGAACGTCCTTTTACGTCGCTCATTTTCGCCTCAAAACACCCCCATTCCTCTGCACATGAATGGTATGGCAACAAGATGGACATGAGTACTCGCGAATTCCCAATAAAACACTCAAATTTATTCTGATCAACAACATTGAGAATGTAACTCGACTATACTGCTACTTCATCGAGGTCCTATATCGTTATGGCTATTGAGGTGTTTGACCCAGCCTACAGCAAGACTCCGCTACCTCGATCAAGGCAAGACCCGCCCATCACTTGAAGTACCTCACTAAACGTTTAATAGCCTACGCTGATCGTTCTGCCAGGCTCTGGACAATCAGAAGCCCAGTAGTAGTGATACGAGTAGAGATAATTATCCAGAAATCGGCTTATGCACTTATAACGTAAGCGCAGGTAAATCAGCTGCTGGCTTGAGGTTGGAATTCGCACATAGAAGTGGCGAGTCGCCAAGTGTGTATGCTCGTTCGTATAACAATAAAATGGAAACCCCGTCAGACTGGGGAATATATTCCAAAGAGAAAAAAAAGCTATTTCAATTCGCTAATAGTATGCTAAAAGCCGAAACATAGCATGTACAGACATCTTAACAACTAACCTGAGCATATCTTTCTCGCAGAAAAAAAAAACATGTTTATCTCATCGCATCTAGCTCTAACAAATGCCAAGGTAATGATATGCGAATCGATCGTGGTTTCGACGTTGGGCGATAAAATGCCATTTCTTGATGACCCTACGAGCTTGACTTTTCTTGATACGTTTGGCTCGTGACGTCGGTGACAAAATCAACAATGGCCTCGAAGTAACCCTCTTCAAGCACACTTGAGTTGTGGTCGCCGGCCGGCAAAGGTTTCCACCTTTTGCTCGGAGCGTTGCAAAGTTCGTATAGTTGGCGCATGTGGTCCGGTCTATTTCACAAGTTTATCATGATGTTAATTCTGAGGCTTGTTCCCATTCACGTTCTTGCATATGAGGTTGACAGGTATAAGCCGGCAGGCATTTGATAAGATCTCGTCAGATTCAAGAGTAGGATTCCAAATCAGGACCACAAGCGGTTCATATTTTGTGGGTGATGCATTTTGATCATCATTCAATCTTTTCCAAAAACTGGTTCTGCTGTGAAATGGGAGGAGTAGACAACTTCGCTACGAACAGATTGAACAGAAAATGCTACTTACGGCACTATTTCATCTTGCAACCCGCTAATGAATAGAACTGGAACCTTGGTGATGTGTGGCAACGTGGAATCGCTTGGCCAAATCTGATGGCAGAGTAATGTCAAGTACTTCGCGGGCGGGACAACGGACGGAATAAGCTTCCGCATTGACAAGAAAGTATTCTCCAAAATCAAGCCAGCAATATCGCCTGCGTCCTGGTTCTTGGCTGCTAATCGAATACTGACTGCGCCACCCAGGCTTTGCCCATAGATGATTAGGCGATGGTCTCTGGTCTCGACTCGTTCGCGCAAATAATTCAGACCAGTCTGTGCGTCGAGGTTAAGACCACTCTCATCGGGTTCACCTGTTGAGGTGCCATATCCTCTGTACTCTAGCATGAACACATTGCAGCCAATGTAATTAATGAGCATTCTTGCGATTGGAAGCCGATGGCCAATGTTTCCGGCATTTCCATGGAACATCATTATAGTAATATTCGAGTTCCTGCCGCCACGGGGACCACGAATGTAAAAGGCCGACAATTTTTCGCCATCTTCTGTTGGGATCACAAGTTCTTCAAAGTCTCTAATACCAAATTGCGATGGCCTAGGCACCTCTGTCCGCGAATTCTGTGGCATATGTGATGGGTATATTAGGGCCCTGGAGAGCGAGTCGTTTGTTAGCGCTAGGAATTAGGAAGGCGAAGCGACCCAAGTTGGAGAACATAGGACGCACTTTTGTTTGAAGTACAGTAAAGACGTCAGGGCGGCAGCAATGCCCTGCAGAGCACGTCAGCATCTGAGCTCGGCAATATCGGGGGGGTTGAAAATCCATGTATGAGTCACGTACTGTAGACGCGAGTGCGGGGAGACGCATATAGGAGGCTACTGAGGTAAGGGCGGAGGTAATTTGCTCCAAACAGCTACTCAACGTGGATGCGGCGGCAGCGTTGGAGCTCGACATTTCTGGGCGATCGGACATCTAACAGATCGGAGCTAATCTATTAAAAAAGTCTTTCGTCTCGATTCAGATGGCTGCGCAGCGCTTGTGCAACGGAGAGTCTGTAAGTAAAAAACGACGTCGAAAAGCTTCAGCCATTGGGCCTCGTTACATGGGAGAAAATGGCCTTTGAATGATCCAGCTAGACACCACTTGAACTTACAAAGGCAAGACGTCTAGAAAATGTTGTATCTGGAGAGGCAAAAAGGTGCCTGTGGCCTAAGTCGGAACACGAAGTAAATACTCATTGAGGACAGAAACCATGTCTGGCGATGGCGAGTCCGCGAATATCGTCCAGAAGGATTCGATGAGGTGAAGGAAAGTTAGTTCGGGTACGTCTTAATCAATAACTGCAAGAAGGTTAGCACCCAGGGGGTGAAGGGGGGAGCTCCGAGGAATGCACATCCCAGGTACCTAGACTATAACAATTTTATATACTTTATATTAGTTATTACTTCACGTCTTTAAAGTTTAATATAAAGTAAAAGCTTTTGAAAGCTAGTATATTTTATTTTAAGTTATCTTCTTTAATTACACCTTTTATTATATAATTATTTCATAACCTCTCTTTCCCCTTCCTTATAACCTTAAGTAAATATACATAGCTCTTTAAGCTTATAAAAAGATTAATAGTTACTTTCTGACTTACTCATAAATCTTATATAAAGAGTTCTAAGCCTAGCCTAGGTTTATTATAACCCTAACTCTCTTACTTACTTATTTACTATATAACTATATATATGTTTAATGCTCTTAAACTATACTTATCTAGAATAAATTTATGCTCTGTTTTTTATATACTTCTTAGTCATATAGGGTTTACAATTAGCCTACTAAGTCATCTATATTTTATAGCTAAAACCCTTTTAAAACCTTATTAATTTTAAATTATATATAATCTTTCTCTCCCACTTTAAGTTTCCTTTCTCTATAAACATCAGTAGAAAAGGTACTGTATGCTAGGCCTAGGCAACTAGCCCCGTCTAGCGTATCATCATAAACAAATTTATAGCTTATCCATACCCTTTTAGTAAAGAGCTTAAAATAGTTAGTTTTCTTTAGCTTACTAGTACCTTTAATCTTATATTGCATAGTTACAAAGGCTACGACTAACCTAATGTACTATCCACCTTGCTTATTAAAAACAATAGCTATGAGATATAATTCCTTATTACTTTCTATTAATTCGAAATCGCTAAACCTTTCCTGTGTCTGTCATTGATAGCTCTATTACAGCTGTGGTATTAGGTTTTCCTTTATTCGCTACTACCTCCGCTTCCACAATCCCCGGACCGTATTTGACCATTGCTTTCCACCTGAACCACCTCCTCCACTTTATCATATCTAATCTCACCTCTGTTTTTTTTTTCTGGTTCTCCCTCGAAACAAGCAGGTTATCTCTGAATCCCTGCACTGATTTCAAGTTATTTTTTTGCTTCTTTTTTATTCTCCCCAACCTCTCCTATATCACCATAGAAGTCACCTAGAACACATTCCTCAACACAACGACCCCTTGCTTACAGGTTCTTCCGCTCACCCGCGTGTCATAAGCCACACACAAACGGGCACAGTGAGCGCAGAAGTTTCTGTCCGTAGTGCAGCCGTTGGTCTTGATCGTCACGGGAGAGTACGCATCTACAGACATACACCAACTACCACCACACCCAGGCGCATCCCAGGCGCATTTACGCCGCCTGGTACTGATTCAACTGCCCCTCTGGCTGCGCCGGCACGCGCACTTCCACTATCGGTCTCCTTCGCCGACGCGTGTTGCTACACCATTCATCTTTACAACCAGGGAGAAGAAAGATCGTCATCACGTCACCAGCCCTCCTTCTCTGGGCGCACAATAAACCAAGAACTGATCGCCTGCCGCTTTTCGCCTCGCATATTCCATGCAGAGACAGTACTGTCGTTGACAACAAGAGGAAACCCCCTGCTGTTCGCTCATTTATCCTTAAAAAATTCTGAGAGGAGAAACCGTGGTCTTTCACGATCAGATCCGGCACTGCGCAGCTCAGACACGGCAACCGCCCAGCAAGCAACCGACCAAAACGTTATTTCTGCCAAAAAATGGTTTCTTTTTCGTGCGAGGTAAGGTAGACCAAAACTCCCTTTTTTACTGTTTCCCGCGTCCTGTTCGCACTCGAGCTTGGTATCCGGAGGATGGCCTGTTTGTTATTATGGCCCTGCGATTGCAAAGCGTCAGGCACATTCCACACTCACACGCACTCAAGTCGCTACCACCGTAGTGTCAGACATTCGCCCCTCGCATTGCATTTAGTAGTCCTAAATGTACTGTTTCTCTGGCTGCTCAGTACTATAATTTTTTTTTTTAAATGTTTTCTTTCTTTTCTGCTCAACAGCCAGCCCACTTTCTTCGACCGTTCTCCCCTCCGCTACTTATGTTTATTGCTCCACTACCAAGCATATGCCTCATACGTTTCTTCAATCACTGCCTCATATATAGGACTTCGAATGATCACTAATGCAAATTGCGTTTGAATCGCCAGGCGTGTGGTGACGTCTTGACCAAAAAGAAACTCGATCCTCACCGCAATCGCTGTCAAGGAGCTACGTTTACGTGCATTGACTGCATGGTGCACTTTCCAGGAGCGCAATATCGTTCTCACACTGTGCGTGTTACACCCATTTGTGCCTTGCAATTCATTTCGCAGTCATTTCTCGGAGCTGGTTAGATCTAACACGGAAAGCGGATAAGTCTTGCATAAGCGAAGATCAAAAATATCAGGGAGCACTGTATAAAGAGAAGTCAAAAAAGCCAAAGAATAACAACAGCAACAACAGAAACGCTCTTGACAGTTCCACCGAAAGCCAAAGTATCGGACAGCGAAGAAACATGTCGCAGCAAGCATACGTCGAGGATGTCGGAGAGGACCGGACGCTGGAACCGTGGAATGATTCTCTAGGACAAACCAACAATGAACGACCGTCTGCCGAAGCACCTCCCGAAGCAGCTATGCCACCAGCGGTCGCTACAGAAAAACATATCAACGTATTTGACTTCTTGGTCGCCACCGACCAGACCCCTACTGCATCCAAAATGAATCTTGCCATCAACCAGCACGGCGCAAATGTCGGCGAAAGCACATCATTAGTTCGTTATGAAGACGAATCTAAGCAATCTCGCATTGAAAATGACAATGCCTCAACTCAATATGTTGCGGGTCCCGTGCCTACAGATAGCGCCTTTGCAACACCCACAGCAAAGACCGAACGACGAAGAAGCAAAGACAATGAGCTTAAAAAAGATAAGAAACGCAAGCGACCTCACGCCGATATTCCAGGCGATCAAGTCATGACTGACGCGCCTCCTGTTCTGCATACAGAACTCACCGGAAATATGAAGGGATTAATGGGAACCGTCTATCCGCCTTCTCCCGACTATTCTGGAGGCGACGCGAATGAAAACTCTCCCGCGAGTCCGTTGAAGAAAACCAAGCACTCGAAGCATGTCAAAGGCGGCCAGATTAGCAACAGCCTATTCGATATGATTACAGGTGGGGTGAAGAAGTCGTCAAAGACGAAGGCCAAGAAGCACTCTCACCACCACTATGACAAGAAAGAGCCGAAGCTCATCGAATTTCGATCACATTCGAAGGATGGCAAGGCTGATGGTATTGACGGCCAAATGGTGGTGTTTAAACCACGCGCAGCCGCTTTTCTTTCTTTCGTGAATAAAGGACCTGAGAGTGAAAAGGGCTGTAGCATGAATAAGACTCTTAAGCGATTTCACCGTGAGCGTCAAGCGTCTGGCTCCAGCATGGCCAAATCAAAAGAGGAGAAAGAGCTTTGGCGTACTCTGCGTATGCGACGAAACGAGCGTGGTGAAATCATTCTTTTCACCGTTGAAGATGAACATTGAGCGGTTGTTACGATATACGTGCATATCGTGTCAGCAATGAACAAAGCTAGGGCTGTAACAGCGGATTCTGCAGAGTTGTATCATTGAACACTACTGGGCATTCTACGATACCTGCATTGAAAGGTCATTCGATGCGAGATTTTTCCTTCGCAGGGTTAGACTTGGTAAGATTGGACAAACCTGGGTTGCCAGGGCTGACTTCATTCCTGTTGGTATTTTTCTCTTTGCTTTCGGATGAGGGACACGAACCGTGGAATGAGAGTGTCTGTGGGACAGGACTGGCGGTATATATACACATCTGACATTTCCAAACCAAACCGAAAAATGCACGTACCGTGCCAATAAAAAAAAATAGTGACAAGAAACTTCATTCTTCTGTGCAAATACATAGAAAATGGAGAGCAGTTATTGATCCTGGTCGTAATGATTGAGGAAGTCAATGATACCATGCGAAGGAACACTCATGCGTCGGTAATAATTGTGTATTGAAAGGCATTAAGTAGCGAGGTGCCATAGTTGATTGCATTGTTTTGAATTTACTTGTGCTCATGAACTTTGTTATCTTACGTCTTATTTCGCAATGTTCTGTTTTTATTAGTTCACGTTGCCGGATATTTGTGCTAGATCTGGCCTGGAGCAAACGAGCGGAAACGGGCATAAATGAGTATACCATATTTGTAACATATATAGCAGAATCGCGGAATATGAATGCGAATGCTTGCATGACCATGGTCGCAAACAGCCAAATTCAATATCGAAGACAACAGAGTTCTTTTATGTCTTATGTCTACATGATACGCAAGGGTAGAATATGCTGCACCAAAGCTTCTCTCCTACAAAGAGGACATTCGGGCTTTTCGCGCGTCCAATCGCCTATACACTCCCAGCAGAATATATGGCCACACTGCGTGGCGGAAGGGTCCTTGAGCTCCTCGAGACATAGCGTACACTTGCGTTGTTGACCGCCCTTGATGTACGCCATGAGCTTGGCGTCGCTGAGATCAAAATTTGGCTGCGCGTTGACAGGCGTATGCGTCGTCGTTGCCAGGTCGACTCTGCTCTGATGGAGGCCCCGCGTGTCTACGTCGGTGGAGAGAAGATCACTCGTGGCAGCGTATGTATCTCTGTGATTAGGAGAAACGTCGACAGAGGCAATTCGAGAAGCGCTGGACGTGAGGCGTTGGCCACGGCATAGGGCGGACGAAATTGTGGAGCGAATATGCAAATAGCTTTGAACGGCGAGCTGAACAATAAGCAGGACACCAAGGACTTCGTAGCCGCCTCTCTCAGAGGAGACAGGCACCGTCCGGCTGAAGATATAGCGCAGCGCGAGAAGCCTCTTCGTCAGTTCGTAGTACGTCCCGTTGAAGTAGAACAATGCCAGAGTGATGGCCTGAATCGGCGCAGCGGATGTCATGGCCAAGACGTGGTTGACAATGTGATGCCAGATTAGGACCTCTACGGACTCTTGATTCCCTCGTTTCGAAAGCTTGTTTACTCGTTGCTGCATGAGTTCATAGAGGTTACTGCGCAGCCGAGGAAGCGTCTTGCCGACGACGTAGGGGAGAATGATAGTGCCGCCAATGTACGCTGCTCTTTTGGAGATGTCAGGTAGTCGGCGACGCGGGATTTCGACCTGTACAAGATCACAGTACTCTTCGCCCAACGTCCTATTGCCGGGCAGGGTAGTAAGACAGAAGTATATCAGGCCGGCCAGAGAGCGTAAGTCGTGCGCGAGAGCATGGGTCAAGCGTGCCCCGAACAGACGTCGGTGGAGGTCGGTGATTGTGTTGGTGAGATGGCTTGTGAAGTAGATGTCTTTCTGGTGAGCGCGCACGATATCTGGCGCGGCCGCGAAGGAGTACGGCGAGGCCTTTGAAGAGGAGGACGACATGAATGGTGTAGGAATTCGAACTGCGCTTCAAACGTGATGGTGATGCAGCTCGAGCATTATTTGTTTCTAGGGACATGTATCTACACATACTGCAGGTCGTTTCATTATAAAGTAGAGAATCGGGCATTGGGGTTTCGAGGGTGCATGTGGGGGTGGGAACAGGGGGTTTGTGGACGGACTGGACCAGGCCGCGGCGTGGGGTAATGTTACATCTAGAAGGAGCTAATAATGTATTTATAATCTATCTAGGAATGCTTACACGATATAAAATATATAGCATAGGGATATTTAGTAAAATACCTAAAATATAAGGCTAAACTAGGGTATTATAATTTATAGGTTTAAAAAAGCTTAGGCTAAAAGAAACCTAGGAATTTTATAATATATAATACTATTTTTATAGCTAAATAATTAGCTTATACTAAGGTATATATAATATTTATTTATAAAAAGGTAAAATATTAAATATATTAAATATAGTAAAAAGTTTAAAGACAATTTATATAAAAAAGGTTAAGCTTTTTATAAAGTTAATAAATTATAATTAAAGTTAATATATTATTATTATGTAGTAACTCTAGTTAGGCTAAACTTAATAGCTAGCACCTTAGGTACGAAAACTATATAGAAAAAACCCTAGAGTAGGGAGGAAAACCTATATATAGCTATTTTTATTATTTATAGTAAGGCTAATATAGCTTTACTTTAGTTTTAACTATATATTAAAATATACTACTAGCTAAACTTAACTAGCTTTATAAAAGAGTATATAGTATAAAACTAATATTAAAGAAGGTTAGTAAAAGTATAGTAAAGTAGTAAAATACCTATAAAGGTAGTTAATATATTATAATAAGTTACTTTAAAGACTTATATTAAATATTATATTAAACTCTTACTATTTCCCTTAAATTATTATTACTTTACTAAAAACCTTTTATTAGCTTTTATACCTTAGTAATATTAGCTATATTAGTAACTAGCTATTTATTAATAAACTAATTACTAGCTAATTATTAATTATATAAAAGAATTATAATATTTACTCTTTTTTTCTTATTTTTAACCTTTTTCTTTTATTAATTACTTTTATTATAAGTATACCTTTATTTTTATTCTTATAATAGTACTACTATATTACTACTTTTAAGTAATTATAGTACTAATAAAAATACCCTTTACTAATAAAAATTATTATTTTAAAGGTAAGTATTAATTTTAGCGAAGCACAAAGTTATTATATAAAAGAGTTGCAGTTTATATCCAACGGGGTAATAATTTTTTAAATTATTAAGTGCCAATATATTTTGCTTCTTTATAATCTATACCTAAATAATCACAAGATTTTTTTAATCCTACTTAATATATTACTACTACTAATTTATAGTATAGCTAGGCTAACTAAAGGTTAAGCTTTATAAGGCTTACTTAATATAATTTAAAAGTATTAAAAAATAATATTATTATACTAAAGGTTAATATACTTTATAGTTTTATATTACTATTATTTTAAATTTATATAAGTATTAGTAACATATACTTTAAATATATAAAAGTAAAAAATAATATATTTAAAGGTAAGTATTATATTAAGTAGCTATATTAATAATACATTAAATACTAATTAATATCATAATTAAATTAAAATATTATTTTATACTATGAAATAGTTAAGTAAGTAATAAATATATAAAGCCTTTATACTTTTAAGGAGCTTATTAATATAAGTATATAATAGTTTAGTAGTATTATTAATATAATATTAATATAGTGCTAACTTAAGTATAAGCTATTAAATATAAAGCTATTTAAAAAAAGGCTAATTAGCTTATAAAGAAAATAAAGATAGCTACTATAATAATAATATAGCTACTTAGTAGTGCTATTATAGCTTTAGCTTTAATTTTAATTAAAAGTAAAATATTGCTTTCAGCTTATTATATTATAAATATATTAAAGAAATATAATAATATTTTATAAAACATTTATAGGCTTAGCTTACTTATAATATAAAGCTATATCAAGAAAAAAGAAAAAAAATGGTAAAAAGTAAAAAGAAAAAGAAGTAGTTAATAAAAAGTAAGGCTAGGGCTAGTATTAATATACTATACTTATAATTTATATGTTATAGTTAAATAGCTATTTTATATTTATTTTTGTATTATTATTTTTTTAAATATAACTTATATATTAGTATATTTTTTATTAACTATAATATCTTTATAGCCCCTTACTATTACTATCGTTAGACTATACTAAGTATCTTATAGTATTAAGTCCTTAGTATTCTTAGCTTATTATTATTATAAACTATATATAAGCTAAAACTAAGGGATATACCTAGTTAATATAAGCTACTTTAAAAGTATAATAGCTAGTTTATTTTTTAAGGCCTTTTTAACTTTATATTAGTTATATATTAATAGTATATTTATATTTATAAAGTAAAAGTAATTAAAGTTTTTATAAAAAAAGAGAATATAATAATAGTTTTTATTATTAGCTTAATAGCTATATATAAAGCAGTAATAGTAGAGAAAAAATAAACTATAGGGTAACTAAGGTATAATTACTTAACTAGCTTTTTATAGAATGAAATTAGACTTAGAATTCTAGGATTTTAGAAAGTAGAAAAAACATTATATTTTTGGCTAGGTTTTTTATCCTATTAGGTAACTACTAATTAGTAATATTATATAAGTAATTATATAAATAGCTAATTAGTACCCTAATAAAGGTTTTTTTATAACTAAATAAAGCATAAAAAGCAGAGGTTCTAGATATAGCTAAGCATAAATTGCTAAAGCTAGCTAGCGTACAATAATAAATAAATAAATAAATAAATACACTATTTGTTTCTATAGTTTATAAAGGTAATAAATTTGTTAAGGTTCTTTAATAATAGCTAATATTATTAAACCCTTAAATATACTTAATATAGTAAGAATTTAGTAATATACTAGTAAAAAAGTTTATATAGCTATTTACTATAGTTAATTATAATAACTATATAAAAGGCATTAATATTAGTAATTACCTAAGAGCTGTAAAAAGCTTTTAATACTAAGCTTATAAGGGAAATTAGTAATTTTTAATATAAAAGTTTATTCTTTTAATTACTTTTATAAATACCTTCTTACTTCAATACTATAAATAGCTATAGTAGGAGAGCTATAAAAATTAAATTTCTTAATATAATTACTTTTATTATAAAATCTTTAAAGCTTTTAGTAAGCTTACTTTAATAAAGTAAAGGTTTTAAGCTAAAAATATTCTTATTAAAAAAAGTAAGTATAAATTAGTTTAATATATAAAATCTTAGTTTTATTATATTAAGTACTAAAGCTTTAAAGCTAAGTAGCCTTAATTATAAAGTTAGTAGTAAAGGTAGTAATTATTAAGTAAGGCTTATAATACTAAAAATATATAATTATAAGAGACTTATTATAATTATAGTATATATAATATAGCTCTTTATACCAAGGGAAATTATTAGGACTTTTATTATAGTATAGTTCCCTTAGAAATTTAAGTACTACTTATTTAGCCTTATTATTATTAGCTTACTAACCCTGTCAGTACCCATTTGGCGCCTTACCGCAGTTAAAGGGATCTGTAGTCTCCCCTTGCACCATACTAATGAAGCTGATTTCCCAGGGACACACAGTTTTCTTACTCACTATGTAAGCGGACGCAGCACTAGAGGTTCTTATAATATTCCTGTTGCTTCTTAAAATTGCCATTGCATAATTCATCCATGAATTTAGCCCGTCTGAACATTCATACTTGAACCAACTTAGACATCTGGAGGAAACTGGCCAACACTACCACTAGGACCATTACTATCAAACCTTCAACCATTCATTGCAACGTGGGCATGTGCACAGAAGCCTTTTTGGCAACAGCATCTTGGCTCTGCCACAGGGCTGTCACAGTCTTGAGCTGTGTATAAAAGTTGATCCCAGGCTTGCCATAGAAGGTATTGGCACCGCCTCCGGCAATACTTTTCTTATTACCTGTGAAAGAGAACATAGGTAACGGCACGGGAATGGGCACATTAATACCCACTTGACCCGATTCAATATTTCGCCTGAAAGTCTCGGCCGTCGGACCAGAGCGCGTGAAAATGGCCACGCCGTTGCCGTACTCGTTCTTGTTGATCAGTTCAATGGCATCATCAATGGTCTCTACATTCAGACACACCAGGACTGGACCAAAGATCTCCTGCTTGTAGCACGTCATATTAGGGGTAACATTGGCAATAATGGTGGGGCCGACAAAGTTACCGTCAGGGTATTTGGCGTTTATATAATTGCGGCCGTCGAGGAGAATGGTGGCGCCCTCTCTTTCGGCACTGTCGATGAGGCTTATAATTCGCTTCTTGCTTTCTGGAGAAATGACAGGACCGAGATCAGCTCCCTCCTCGAAGCCACCATCAACCTTGAGCTTCTTAGCGCTCTCAGAAACGTCGAAAAGCCACTTTTTGGTCTCGCCAATCATGACCAGAGTGCTCAGTGCCATGCAGCGCTGACCAGCGGCGCCAAAGGCAGCGCCAACGACACTGTTGATAAAGTGGTTCTTGTTACAGTCGGGCAGAACGGCAGCATGGTTCTTGGCTCCCAGATTGGCTTGAACTCGCTTGCCGTTGGCGGAGCCGCGGCTGAAAATGTACTCACCAGCCTTATTGCCACCGACGAAGCTGATGGCCTTGATAGCGGGTTCATCGAGAATAAAATCGACAGTCTTGTGCGCACCATGAATGACGTTTACAACACCTTCGGGGAACCCAGCCTTCTGAACGAGCTCGGCGAGGATCATGGCAGCACCGGGATCACGTTCAGAGGGCTTCAATATGAGGGTATTACCGGTAATGGTGGCAATTGGGATGCACCACAGAGGGATCATGGCTGGAAAGTCTACAAGCATTGTTAGCTTTGGATCATCTTGGGGTAGTATGCAATGAGGACGTGTTGACGATTCAACACCACAGCTTACTAAAAGGGCAAATGGCAGCAGTGACACCCAACGGTTCACGATACGTGCGAGTCTCCATCTCCTTGGCAACCTCCAAAACTTCACCTTTGAGCAATTCTGGGGCAGCAACAGCAGCCTCGGCCACCTGTAGACCTCGCAAAACATCACCTTTGGCATCAGCGAAAGTTTTTCCCTGCTCCAGTGTAATGCTAGCAGCTAGCCTGTCCCAATTCTCCCTGATGAGTTGAACAAAGCGGAACATGATCTGCTGACGAGCCAAGACGGTGGTGTTCTTCCAAGACTTGAAAGCCTTTTCAGCAGATAGAACAGCCGCTTTCATTTCCTCGTCTGTCATTTGAGGTACACGGGTAATAAGATTATTCGTAGCGGGATCGAATAAATCGATAAACTTGTCCGTATTGGAATTGACGAACTTGTTGTCGATGAAGTATGGTGTATCTTCAACCGTCAGGAATTTCTGATGGGACTTGGGGTAATTCGTCGCCGTGGAGCTTAGAGCCGCAATTGGGTTGAGGTGCCGGGTCGTGGCGTGTAGTCTTCTTCTGGCCGCCACGGACGACGGCGAGTTGTTGGGTGTCATCTGAAAGAAAGTGGCGGAATATCGTAGAGCGGTTGCTGATATCGCGGAAGATTGGGTGATAATGGCAGACACGCTTCGTGATAAAAGCTGCCGCATGGTTGGCAAGATGAAGGTGAGAATGAACTGACGAGGAACTCAGCTTGCCAAATCTTACACGTACAATGGTGACTTGATAGGCCTCCGCTAGATGTTTTGTGTTCTGTCACAATCCCGAATCCGCCGAAGGAACGCGGGAGAAGAGATCGTACTCCTAGATCGTCTTAAGATGGAGGAGTGAGTGACAACGAAAGCGGGGTGTGCCCACACCATCTCATTGATGCCCGGAAGGCTACACCCGCGTACACCCCGCTTTTATTTTATAGGTCATTGGCTAACTTTGAGTGGCCTTACATAACCTCCTAATATATTAAAAGGCATTTTCTTATACTCAGGGCATCAAAGGAACTTTTACTATACTATAAATTAATATAGAGTAGTAAGTACCTTTTATATAAATTGTTACTATCTAGCATTAGCTTACCCAATGCCTAATACATTAGGCGAAAAGGTCTACAGCGGCCATTAGTTAATGACTACAGCAAATATAGGCGCTTGTAAGGCTTTCTAGCACGTAATATAAATGTTTATATTAGTGAACAAGGTAAATTAGTACGCAATTATAGCCTTCCGGGCACTAAAGGGATAGGTACCTACAACCCATGCCACGCCCCACTATAGGTGGTGCTTATCACCAGTGCAAGCACATCAGTAGTGTAGGTATACTGTAGAGACTATCTATAGTCACACACGGGCGGCTAACCCACTAGCCCTAAATACTTAAAAGAGATTTAAATTTAATTTATTTAGGTTTTTATAAAGCTTGTTGAAAATAACAGGGTTGTTTACAGGGGATTCCTCACTATTAGTGCTATAATTATAGTGCTTATAGAAACACCTTATAGGGGGCTTTATAAGCCAGTGTAAGCTAGCAAGCGTGCGCGCGTACACGTAGCATAACTATAGAAATCTAACTAAAGGTTATATATATAGAGGTTATAGCTATAAAATCCTTATAAATCTTTACTTTTTAGTTTTTTATACTTAATTTAATAGCTATAGAGTTAAGCTAATAGCTATTAAATATAGAGCTAATTTAAAATTAAAATTCAAAAGTGTTATGGTCTAGGTCTTTGACCTAACCTTAGTAAGGCTGCGGACCGCGCGCAGCTGGCACCCACCCTAGCGATGACTGACTAATATAGATATTAAGTAATTAGATCTTACTAACCTAATTAATACATATCCTTTTGCCTATAGCTACTATAGCTAGCAAGGGAATCTAGGCAACCAGTATAACTGCGCTAATATCTATAATAACCTAATTAGGTTAGTCTATAATAATCAATTAGGTTTAAGGTTATAGGTTTAGTCCCTATATATATATATATATATATATATATATAGGCAGGGGTTATGCTTAGGCTTATAAGGACTTACTATAAGCGGAGAGAAGTGGGTCCCTTAAGGGGTATATAGTATTAGTTAAGAGAGTAGGGAAAGTAGGGCTATATTATAGTCTAGGTCTTTAACCTAACCTTAGTAAGGCTACAGACTATGCATAGCTAGCACCTACCCTAGCAACAACTAACTAATATAAATGTTAATTAATTCGATTTTACTAACCTAATTAATGCATATCCTTTTGCCTACGGCTGCCGCAGCTAGCAAGGGGATCCGGGCGACCGGTATAACTGCGCTAACATCCGCAATAACCCAATCGGGTTAGTCCATAACAAAAAGTAATTAATAAAGCTATAAAAAAATAAATTAAATAAGCTAATTAAGCTATTAAAGATAGCTTAGTTAGTAAAGGTAATTACTTTATAATATTAGTTTTTATTATTTTTTATAATAAAAAGAATTTTATTAAGAATTGTAAGATTAAATTTTTTATTGTTAAATTTTAAGCTTTTTTTTATATAATTATTCAAAAATTAATTTTTTAGTAATATATGTTAGTTTTATTAAGTTAATTAATTAATAGGTATATTAGTAGCTAATTTATATAATTATAAGTTTATTTTTTTATTTTTTTATATAAATAAATCTTATAAAAAATAAAAAGTAGCTTATAAAGCTTAGCTAATAACTAAAATTTACTAGTAAAGTTAATAAATATATAAGGAAAGGAAGTAATAAACCCCTTTATAGCTATTAACTATATAGACTATTAGAATTACTCTTACTAGCTATATATATTTATAAAGTTAAGTATTAAATATAATTTATTAAATATTATTATAAATTCTTTAGTAAATTAAATAATAGTAAAAGTAATATAAAAGCTTTTATTTTATATAAAATTTAGCTCATTATAGCTTACTATAATGCTTTACTTTATAAAATAGTAAATTTATATATATATAGTTACTAAGCCTACCACCTTAGTAAGCTATACTCTATAGTACCTACCTTAGTTATTTTTAATAAATTATAAGCTTAAAAGAAAACCTTTAGTATTTATAAAATTTATTAATTTTTTATATAATAAAATTAAAATACTATTATATTTATAAGGAGTATAGAAGTTATTATTTTTTTTATAAAACAAAATAAATTTATTAAAAAAAAGTTTTCTTTTTTATAAAATAAGAAAAATATAATATAAAAGAATTTTTACTTTTATAAAAATTTAGAAAGCATATAGTTTCATTTCTTTAAAACTTTTTACAAATTTACCTATACTGCAGTAGTAATATAGAAATAACTCTAAACCTCTTAAAAAGTAAAGAAAAAGAATTACTATATTTATTTACCTTTATTTTTTATAGTATATTAATACTAAAGTATAAATATAGTAAATAAGGTAATTATTATAACCGTTCCCTACTATGACTGCAGTTGCGGAACGCGTATAGCTAGCCTTATAGGACCTAAGGGGGTATAGGAGTTATAAGGCATATAGTGCCTACTATAACTTAGCAGCGCACTAGAAGGGTATATAAAAGAAGGAGTATATCTATTTATATAATAAGGTAGAGATTTATACCTTTAAGCATTACCCCCTACTTAGTAGCTATGTTATAGTGTATCTTTTATGTCTTAGTCTTCACTCCACTAAGCAGTATCCTATATCCAGCCTTAACAGTAATATTAATAAATATTAATAGTAAAAACTATAGCTTTATATAAAGCTATTATTATTTATTTATAAATTAAAGTAACTTTATATTAATAATACCTTAAGTTACTTTTATACTACTATTAGTATATAAGTAAATACTAAACTACTTTATAGTTAAATATAATAAAATAGCTAAACTTATACTAGTAGTAGCGCTAAAGAGTATATAAAATATTATCCTTTATATAAATAACGCAGCCTTAACGCGTGCCTAACGCAGCCTCCTAACGCCCTAGACCCTCACCATAACAACATTAACGATATCGACTTCACCATTGCCCCGCGAACCTATTACGGTTCAAAACCTCGAAGAAGATTATAATTATCTCTTTTTTCCTCACGTGACTAACGGTCAGCCGGCGGTCGGTCCGCTGACAGACGGCCGCCGGCCGGCGCAGCTAACGCTGCTAAGGCATAGAAGCTAGTGGAAGGTTTTCAGTGCAGTAGCGGCAACCTAGGGGGAATGGTAAGGGTCTAATATAGTGCCTAAAGCAAGTCTCTTAAATAACTTACTATAATATATTAACTACCCCTATAGGTATTCCACTACCCTACTATATCTTTATTAACTTTCTTTAAGGTTAGTTTTATATTATATACTTTTTTATAAAGTTAGTTAAGTTTAGCTAGTAGTATATCTTTATATATAGTTAAAATTAGTATAAAACTATAATAGCTTTACTATAAATAATAAAAACTATTATATATAAATTTTTCTCTTTACCTTAGGGTTTTTTCTATATAGTTTTAGTAGCTAAGGTACTAGCTATTAGGTATGGCCTAACTAGAGTAAATACATAATAATAATAAAAAAAATTAGAGGTAGTAAAAATAAAAATACTTTACTTTATAACAATTTTTCTTATAAATAAAATAAACATTTATAAAAAACTTTACTTTTATAAGAAAAAAATATAAAAGATTTCTCATTTTTATAAAAAAGTAAGAAATGTAGTAATTTTACTATAATTTAGAAAACTACATTTTATAAAAAAGTAAAATGAAAGAATTCCTATTTTTATAAAATAAAAGACATATAAAAGTATTCTTTTTTATTTAAAATAAAAAGAATTTTGAAAAATTTAGGCTAAACTTGCTAAGGGGTTCCTACCCTAGAGTAGTTATAGGTAGAGTATATAAATTAATAGATTTTATAGTAAAATAATAATATTTTTTATATTTTAGAAAAATTAGAAATTTTAGTAGCTACTATTACTTTTACCTTAGCTATAGCTTTAAAACTATTAGAAATAACTAAGGTGGGTGCTGTAAAGCACAGCTTACTAAGGTAGTGGGCTTAGTAAGCGTGCACGCACAGGTCCACTGCTCTATAGAGCAGAGCACTGCAGCAAGCTATAGTTAGCTAAATCTTATATAAAATAAAAGCTTTTATATTACTTTTAGCACTATTTAATTTACTAAAGAATTTATAATAATAATAAATAATAAAAATTATATCTTATTTAACTTTATAGGTGTATATAGCTAGTAAGAGTAATTTTAATAGTTTATATAGTTAGTAACTATAAAGAGGTTTTTTACTTTCTTCCCTTATGTACTTACTAACTATATTAGTAGATTCTAATTATTAGGTAAGCTTTATAAGCTACTTTTTATTTTTTATAAAATTTATTTATATAGAAAAATAAAATAATAAACTTATAGCTATATAAACTAGCTATTAATATGCCTATTAATTAGTTAACTTAGTAATAATTAATATATATAACCTAAAAATTAATTTTTTAAATAATTATATAAAAAAAGCCTTAAATTTAGTAATAAAGAATTTAGTCTTAAAATTGTTTATAAATTTCTCCTTATTATAAAAAATAGTAAAAACTAATATTATAAAGTAACTACCTTTACTAACTAAGCTACCTTTAGTAGCTTAGTTAGCTTATTTAATTTATTTCTTTATAGCTTTACTAATTACTTTATAAATTAAATCTAAAGTTAGCCCTATATTTAATAGCTATTAGCCTAACTATATAACTATTAAAATAGATATAAAAGGGTAAAAAAGGTTAAAAAGTAAAGATTTATAAGGACCTTATAGCTATAAGCTCTGTATATATAACCCTTAGTTAGATTTCTATAGTTATACTGCCTATGCATGCATACGCTTGCTAGCTTACATTAGCTTTGCTAGCTAGTAAAGCCCTTCTATAAGATACTTTTATAAGCACTATAATTATAGCACTAATAGTAAGGAATCCCCTATAAATAACCCTATTATTTTTAATACCCCCTCTAAAGAAGTATTAGGGCTAGTTATTATAGGGCGCTAAGGGTAAAAGTAAAAGAATAAGTTATATAAAATCTAGGAAAATTCTAAAATAAACATAAATTATAGAATTATAGAGCCTAAAATTAGGGCTTTAGGGTAAATAACTTTTTACTATAGTAATGCATAGTATTTTGTAAAGGAATTACTATTAAAAGCAGAGACCTTATTCTTTCTTTATTTTTATAATTATTTTCGATTTTCTAGGTGTTTTTGTGATTATTTTATGCCTTTAACTAAGCATGCTTATAGTGACTTTAGTAATAAATATAGTAATTACTAAAAAAAAGGTCTTATATAACAAAGATTTCTATAAGCCACTAAAGCTTCTAGAAAGTCTTAGAAATAATAAGATTAAAAAATAGTGAGAGCCTTACTTTAAAAATAAAGTAAAATTATAGATATCTTAGGGCCCTTAAGGAATTTATTTATCCTTATGTTTTTATTTTTTAAAGATATCTACCTTTAAGGAATCCCTTTAAGGACTTAGGCTCTAAGATCTTATTTTCTTTAGAAAAAGAGCCTTTATAGTAAATTAGTTATAGAGGCTTACTATATATAAAAATCTATTTTTCTTAGATTTTTAACCTCTAGTTAAAAATTATCTATAATTAGGAATATAAAAATTCCTAAGGCTAGGGGTAAGCTTAGAGACTCTTTTAACTATTTATCCTAAAATAGATCCTTTAGGGTAATTCTTAATAAAAATAAAAAAAAAGTCCCCTTTTTAGTTATTTTCCCCCTTTAAGGAGTTATTCCCTATAAGGGTCTAAGAGGCACTTAGATCCCCCTCTAAAGAGTTATTCCCTATAATATTCTAAGAAATATTATAATAAGAGCTATTAGCCTTATTTTAATAAATAGAGATAAAATTAGAATTATTTATCTCTTTTACTATAAGCTAAATTTAGTAAGTAAAATTAACCTTTTTACCCTTTAAATAAAAATATCTAAATTTAAGGTAGCTACTAAAATCTAAAAAATCTAGGTTATAAGGGTCTTTAGGTATAGGGTAATCTAAAATTATAGATTTTCCCTTAAGCTTATTTACTATTATAGGGCCTTTTTCCTTAGCTTCCTAGTGCTAGGCTTCTTAAGAACTATAGGCCTTTTAGCTAGCTATTAAAGGTAGGGTTATAGAGGGTTTAGGGGGAATAATAAAAGGTTTTTAATTTACTAAGCCCTATAAATCCTCTATAAAATTAGATTTAGGTGCCTCTAATAGTATAGAATTAGGGGGGTTTTTCCTAGAAATTAGGGGGACCCCCTCTATAAAAGGTGCCTAGCTTTAGCTTACTTTCTAATTTTATAAAGAAGGGACTATAGGATTAGGGGGGTGTAAATTCCCTAATTCTTTAACCTTTTTAGCCTTTTTAAAGGCTAAAATAGACTTTATGGAGGGTTTTTTAGTAACCTCTATAGGGGGGCTAGCCTAGTAGCTAAAATAATTTATATAGTGCCCCTTAAAGTAGCTAAAAGGTGATTTTAAAAGGAATAGATTAGAATCTTTAAGCTAAAAGAAAAATCTATACTTTTTAATGTTTAAGAGACTAATATAAGACCTAGTTACTAAGAATAATAAGTTTTTAAATATATAGCCTTCTGCTAAATAATGCTTTAATCTACTAACTATATTTATTTCTAATTTAGGTAAATATAGTGTATTTTATAGAATTAAAGGCCTATATTTATTAGGATTTTGCTAGTATAATACTAAGAATTTAGCCTTACTATATCCCTTAGAATAAATAGGTCCCCTACTAGTAGTTATAGGGCTAGCTTCCCCCTTTTTATAAGTAGTATAGCTTATAAAGTGCTCTTTAGAATTAACTAAGTATACTATTAAGCCTATATTATAAAGAAGTAAATTTCTTATATTTTCTTTATAACTAAAGTTAAAGGCATTAAAAGAAACCTTTTTTTCTTTTAAAAGCTTATCTCCTTTAGTGCTAGAATTACTAAAAGAAATACTAGAATTTTTGCTAAAATTACTAAAATTCTCACTAAAATTACTAAAAGCGCTAGGGCTATTTAGTCTTTTATAGGGCTTTAATACTCTAAATAAAAGGTTAAAATTTCCTAGTATAAAGGTTCCTTCCTAACCTTTATCTTCATTATCCTTAGCCTTTTTAAAGGATTTTTGCCCTTTTTTGCCCTTTTTTTTATTAGAATTAGGCTTAGAATTCCCCTTATTTTCTTTATAGGAATTCTCTTCTTTCCTATTTTTATTATAAGGGTTTTTAGAGGACTTATTTTCTTTAGTGCCTTTATATATAGATTTCTAGGCAGTAGCTTTATAATTTAAAGCTTTAGCTACTAAAGAGCTCTTATCTCTTTGCTCTTTAAGTAAGTTAGCTATTAGAAATTATAAATTTAGTGCCCCTATAGGGTTCCCTAAAGCCCTAGAAGTTTTTATAGAAAATCTTTGCCTTTTAGCCTAGTAGAGAAAGGTAAATTTTAGTGCCTATAAATACTAATTTACTTATTTTATAGGCTTTATAAAAACACTTACTAAATTTAGCCTAGCTAGTAGGTTATTAAATAAAGCATTAAAGAACTCTAAGGAACCCTTAAAACCTTAAAAATTTAGGCTATAAAATTAATAGTATAGGGTACTATGTTATATTTTAGCACTTTAAGAATACTAGTAGATTAAAATACTATATATCTTTAAGGGGTCTTTTTATTAAATTATAGTATTTTAGGGGCCTTTAGTATAGCTATCTCTTAAAAGCATAAGAATTATAGCTTAGTTAGGGTTACTAAGGTTACTAGAAATACTAGGATTTTCTAAGAAATTAGGCATTCCTAGTGCTTTAAATTAGGTATTTAGTGCCTGCTTTTACTAATTAAAATTTTTAGGCCCCTTTAGCCTAGCTCCCTTTAGAAAGCTATAAACTCTTTTATTAAATTCCTTAATAATAGAATTATTAAAGGAATTAAGAATATTTAAGTTTTTATTCTTAGAATTTTAGTCTTCTAAGCTTTCCTAAGTTCTTTCTTATACTAGCTTTGCAATAGGTTCTAAAGCTATAGCTAAGGTAGAGGTAATAGTAGCTACTAAAATTTCTAATTTTTCTAAAATATTAGAAATATTATTATTTTACTATAAAATCTATTAATTTATATGCTTTACCCATAACTGCTTTAGGGTAGGGACCCCTTAGCTAATTTAACCTAAATCCCTATTATCTATTTTTAAAGGCTATCTTATACACACTGCCTTAAGAAGTTATAGAGCTTATAAAGTCTTTTCTTATAGAAAAAAGGAATTTTTCCTATAATTTTCTTTTATTTTTAATAGAAGGGAAAGCTTTTATATCTTTTTATTTTATAAAAGAAAAGACTTTTATATTCCTTTTATTTTAAGGAATTTTCTGCTTTTTATTTTATAGAAGTAGGAAATCTTCTATTTACTCTTTTATAAAAGGTAGTGTTCTAAATTATAGTAGAAATACTATATCTCCCTCTTTTTTATAAAAGTAGGAAATCTTCTATATCTTTCTTTTTATAAAAGTAAAGTCTTCTATGCCTTTCTTTTTATAGAAGTAAAGTCTTTTAAAAAAATTTATTTTATTTATAAGAAAAATTCTTATAGGGTAAAATATCCCTGTTTTTACTAATTCTAAATTTTTATAGAAGTAGAAATTCTTTTATACTATATTCTTTCCTATTTTATAGAAGGGAAAACTTTTTTTTAGTAAATTTATTCTTTTTTATAGAGGGAATAATAACTTTTATACTCTTTATAAATATAGTGGTATTTTTATTTTATTATAGAAAAATTTAGTGAATTTTATAAATACTAAAAGTTCTCTTTTAGGCTTATAACCTTTTAAAAATAACTAAGGTAGGTGCTATAAAGTATAGCTTACTAAGGTAGTAGGCTTAGTAAGTATATATATATAGGTTCACTGCTTTATAGAGTAAAGCACTATAGTAAGCTATAGTTAGCTAAATCTTATATAAAATAGAAGCTTTTATATTACTTTTAGTATTATTTAATTTACTAAAGAATTTATAATAATATTTAATAAAATTTATATTTAATTTAACTTTATAAGTATATATAGCTAGTAAGAGTAATTCTAATAGTCTATATAGTTAGTAGCTATAAGGGGGTTTTTTACTTTTTTTCCTTATATACCTACTAACTTTATTAGTAAATACTAATTACTAGCTAAGCTTTATAAGCTACTTTTTATTTTTTATAAAATTTATTTATATAAAAAAATAAAAAAATAGACTTATAGCTATATAAATTAGCTATTAATATACTTACTAATTAGTTAACTTAATAAAAATTAATATATATAACCTAAAAATTAATTTTTTAAATAATTATATAAAAAGAAAGCTTAGAATTTAGTAATAAAGGATTTAGTTTTAAAATTCTTTATAAATTTCTTTTTATTATAAAAAATAGTAAAAACTAATCTTATAAGGTAATTACCTTTACTAACTAAGCTACCTTTAGTAGCTTAGTTAGCCTATTTAATTTATTTCTCTATAGCTTTACTAGTTACCTTATAAATTTAATCTAAAGTTAGCTCTATACCTAATAGCTATTAGCCTAACTATATAGCTTTTAAAATAGGTATAGAAGGGTAAAAAGTAAAGATTTACAGGGACCCTATAGCTATAAGCTCTATATACGTAACCTTTAGTTAGATTTCCGTGGTTATGCCGCGCGCGCACTTGCTGGCTTGCACTGGCTTTACTGGCTAGCAAAGCCCCCCCTATAAGATGCTTCTATAAGCACTATAATTATAGCACTAATAGTGAGGAATCCCCTGTAAATAACCCTGTTATTTTCAACAAGTATTTTAGTAAATAGGTAGATTCTTAGCTAATTTTATCTCAAAGACTTATTTATATCCTTAGAGCTCCCTTAAAATAGTAAATATATATTTACTTTAAAGATTTTTAGATTTAAATAGTAATAGTTTTTAATTTATAAATAATATATATATATATAGTAAGACGACGATTTCATTTGTGGATAGCATCTTCATTGGCCCCATGGTCAGTTGGGAGCGGCGACGCGGCGGCACCGCTGCAATAAAAGGTTAGGGGCATACTTATAATAGAAGCGATTAATAAAGAAGGAAAAAAGAAGAGAAAAGGCTAAAAATAAAGAAAAAAGGGTAGCTCTTACTTTTTAATATTTAAAATACTAATATAAAACCTATTAGCTAAGAATAGTAAATTCTTATATATATATAGCTACTTACTAAATAATGCTTTAGCTTACTTACTATATTTATATTTAATTTTAGAAAATATAGTATATTTTATAGAACCAAGGGCCTATATTTATTACCATTTTACTAATATAAAACTAAAAACTTAGCCTTTTTATATTCTTTAAAATAAATAGAATCCTTATTAGTTATTATAAGCCTAGCTCCCTCTTTTTATAAAGTATATAGCTTATAAAATATTCTTTAAAATTAACTAAGTAAATAGTAGAATCTATATTATAAAGAAGAGTGTTTTTTATTTTTTTATTATAGAAATTAAAAGCTTTGAAAGACATTTTATCTTTAAGCTTATTAACTTTAATACTAGCTTTACTAAAAGTAATAAATTCTTTAAAATAAATACTAGAATTTTTATTAGAATTAGTACTAGTACTAGGGCTACTAGGTCTTTTATAAGGCTCTACAGCACCTAAAGAAAGGTTAAAATTTTCTTATATAAAGAATCCCTTTTAACCCTTATTTTTATTCTTAGCCTTTTTAAAGGATTTTTTACCCTAAACTTTGCCTTTTTTTTTAAAAAAATTAGGGTTAGAATTCCCCTTATTTTCTTAGGGGGAATTCTTTTTCTTTTTATTCTTATTAAAATATTTAAAGGTTTTATTTTCTTTAAATCCTTTATAAGTAAATTCTTTAGAAGTAGTAGCTTTATAATATAAAGCTTTAAATACTAAAAAGCTTTTATTCCTTTACTTTTTTAGTAAATTACCTATAAGAAATTATAAATCTAATACTCTTATAAAAGCCCCTAAGCTTATATTAGTTTTTATAAAAGAACATTACCTTATAGCCTACTAAGGAAATATTAATTTAAAAGCTTATAAATATTAGTTTACTTAGGTTATAGGCTCTATATAAACACTTACTAAATTTAATCTAGCTAGTAAGTTATTTAATAAAGTATTAAAGAATTCTAAGAACCTCTTATAACCTTAGAAATTTAAGCTATAAAATTAGTTATATAAGGTACTATACTATATCTTAGCACTTTAAGAATACTAGTAAATTAAAATACTATATACCTCTAAGGAATCTTTTTACTAAATTATAGCATTTTTGGGGCCTTTAGTATAGCTATCTCTTAAAAGTATAAAAATAATAACTTAGTTAGAATTACTAAGATGTTTAGTAATACTAGGATTTTCTAAAAAATAAGGCATTTATAGTGCCCTTAATTAAGTATTTAGGGCCTATTTTTACGCCTTTTTTAGTAAGCTATAAACTTTTTTATCAAATTCTTTAATAATAGAATTATTAAAGGAATTAAGAATATTTAAGTTTTTATTCTTAGAATTTTAATTTTCTAAGCTTTCCTAAGTTCTTTTTTATACTAGCTTAGCTATAGGTTTTTGTTGAAAATAACAGGGTTATTTACAGGGGATTTCTCACTATTAGTGCTATAATTATAGCGCTTATAGAAGCATCTTATAGGGGGGCTTTGCTAGCTAGCAAAGCTAGTGCAAGCCAGCAAGCATGCGTTCGCGTAGGCAGCGTAACTATGGAAATCTAATTAAAGGTTATATATATAGAGCTTATAGCTATAAGGTCTCTATAAATCTTTACTTTTTAACCTTTTTTACCCTTTTATGCCTATTTTAAT